>JABCKM010019891.1:0-22415 GCA_018221805.1 Rugosomyces carneus
GAAATAATTTCTTTCTCATCAAGAATTTGGGTAGGTCCATACGAGGCCCCGGGCAGGGCCGTCAAATTGGAAAATAAACGATGGGACTGCGGCAAGCGAGGAGGGTGTCCACCATCTATGGTATCTCGAGCCTTCAACACACAGCTCACTTCCAAGGCAACTTCGGTAAGAGTCCAACTGCTATGCGCATCCTGTACTGGATCGGTCAACCGCCCGAGGCTGATTATAATGCGAACGCACACTATACAATTCATTTGACATCCACTCATAAACATTCTTTATAGCCTCTCGAGCCTTCTTCTCCTTGTCAAGGTTTTCGAAAAAGGCGGGCTTATGGATCTTTTGTGATCGTCGGGTAACGGGCGAGGGTAGGGAATGTAATGTTCCCAAGGTCAGTAGATGGAACTGATGGGGATTCGCTTGATACCACTTTGTTGAAAAACGTAAGCCTTAGGTAAAAAGAGCAATTGTATCCATACCGTGTCGCCGCCGCTCGAGTCAACCCAGCTTAGCCAATCGGCTATTCCGTCACAGTGCTCAAGACTGTCACAATATTGGGTGTAATTTTGGTGAATATAAAGTGCAAGCAGGGAAGAGTCGATCGGAGAATCGGCGTAGAGCTCCTACAGATTTAAGATGAGAAATTACGATAGCATATAAACGTATGAGCAATTGAGCTTGAGCTTACATCAACGTCGATCCTGCTTGCTCTTCTTTCATGCTCCTGAAAACAAGAAGGAAGTTTCGGAGGGTCCTTGATCTGTGCCTCAAGTGCCTTTTCTCTCTGAATGTCCCTCACACTGGCTGAAGAACTTGGAGGGTCGCCTTTCCCTGGAAAACATGCGAATGTCAGCCTCGTGAGAGATATATAACAATGAACATACAAACGCCTGTTGTAAAAGATTTTTCCAAGGAGGTGGAAAAGCACCAAGCTCTGTTCGCGTCTCGTAGTCGACTCGAGGACTAGCTTTTTGCGTTCCTTGTTCTTTCTAGATTTCCCACTCATCGGTGAAACGCAAGCAAACTGTGCCGTCATGATGGCGCTCCTTATGTCACCATTTGCTGAATGGATAATAGTATCCAGGTCCTCGCGGGATAACGGAATCTCTGAGTGCCTGGAGAAATGAGTGTGCAAGAGCCCTTGGAGCGCTTTCAACAGAAGGGTCGGAGCAACTGGATTGAATCTGCATGGAGGTGCGTCAGGAACGAGTTCCTTCCGATAGCTTAGGCAAGGAAAGGCTTTACGCAATCTGAGTTACATATGGACCGCCCAGCAGTGTTTTGGGCAGAACGATGCGTATGTCTACAATAAAACGGGGTTTCGAAGTCTGCGTCCGCCAAGTATGAGCCAAAGCCTTCTGAAGATCCGCCAAAATCATCTAAGATAATCCCCGTTTTCTGACGGCAAGTAGGTGAGCAAAAACATGTTTGACAGACCATATTTGCTTCTGGCAACTTCACTCTGCGTGTTTCTCCACTCCATTATCCGGAACCCTATTTCTTTCGCAAGCACTCGAAGGGTAGTAGTCTTGCCTGCACCTGCTGGGCCGGTTAAAACCAGTAACCTCTGCAAACAAGCGCTGTTATATTGAGCATAAAACGCATATCAAAACTGTTTACCCGATATTTCAGTAGCGTACCGGAGGGTCCACCAGAAAAGGCTTCAGAGAGCCAACGCCGAACATCGTCGACTTTTCTCTTGTGTACTGCAAGCTCGGCCTAATAGACGTAGATATCACGGCAAGAGTAAACAGTAACGAGCTCACCTCTGTAGTCGGCTCATACATATCAACCCACATCTTATCAGGTGCTGGTAATAGCGAGGTGAATAGTTAGTACAGCAATTTCCTGGATGGAACGGCATACTGTCATCTTTCTTCACGCTTCCAGAACCAAAGATCGGAAGGTCAGAGTATGCTTTCGCTGTGTGATGTGCCCCAGACAGCGATGATTCGGCAGCAGAGTTGCGGTGGGACTCTGGTGTTTTGAACTGCACGACATATTATTATTGATTGGCTCACGGACGGAAACGCAGGGAAATGGTTCATACTGCGGTGAAAGGATCAAACCTTGAGGAAGAGTCGGGCGCTCGAGTTCCAAGTTCAACGACCTTTCCTTGCGAGGACGAGATATGTGTTCTTACTTTCTTTCTTGGTGGTTTGGACATTGTTGAGAGTTAACAGGTATTATGTAACACGCGTGGTGGGCTCTAACCCCGCAATTCAAGGACAGCGAACCCCTCACGCGCCTCACGATCTTGCGCAAATAAAAAATATTATAGAACTAGGTATACACAATGTCTACTACCAATAAGTCTAGGGTAAAAAAGACAAATATATAAGAGAAACAATCTTAAAGTTAAAAACAAACTGATTGTGGGTTAGCAGTGCATTCAATAGCAATCATTCAATTTATTCAATTTTCCTTCAATAACGCTACACATTAGCAAACTTAGCCCTGGACTTGAAAGAGTTTCCCTTGTTCGAGTCAATCACGGCTGCCGCCGCCAAGAGACTCCCACCCCCTTTACGATCCTGCCCATAGGCAGCCTTCCGATCGGAGCCCCCATGGTCATTGCCATCGCCAAAGTCCAACGCATCCCTACCACCACGTCCGCAATTACCTACGTCCATGCCAGCACTGCCGATCGGGTTGACTAATGTCCCAGAACGTTTCCGCAGGGTCACTTGAGGCGGCCGTAGTTGGGCAAAGGAAGATCGGTGGTGAATGGCCGACTGATAAGGTTTGGGAGATGGGAATGACTTGGAGCGAGCTGTTAGCGAAGTATTCGGTCCCGAATGCAATGGAGATGCTCGCGAAGAATCTTGTGAGATCACGCTTTCGTTTCCAGGTTGTCGAGCAGGTATTGGCGCCGACGTTTCGTTTGAGTAACTAGATGCCATGTGGCGGAGCTGTGCATGAGACTTGGGACGTGGGAGTGTACGTGAATGGGGAAGCTGTCCCAACTGTGGCTGAATGGGCGAAGACGGAAGAATCGAGGATATTGTCGAAACCGAGTCGGAACGGGGAGATAGATTAGCATAAGAGGAGGTACGCCCAAGGGTCTGGTAGCGTGGTACCATAGGTGCCTCCTGCAAAGGCGCTTTTGGCGACGAAGAGGGATTGGCCGTCGTTGGTGAAACATGCTGAGAAGGTTGCGTATAAAAGTCATTTCGGTTCGGCCCGAGCTGGTGGGATTGAGGAGTTGGATATATAGGGGATAACGGCGATGGTGGCGATTGGCGCTGGGAAAGATGGGACGGAGAAGCAGATCCAAGTTGCATCAGAGATTTTTTTTTTGTCAATGGCGACGGTGGCTGCAATCGACGTGGCAACCCCGGAGAGCTATCTATTGACCCTCGTACAGGGGATGAAAGCGACAAAGGGGATGGCTTTTTCTTGCCTAGCGTCGCTGACGTTGTGATAACGGCAGCCTGTTTCAATATCCCACTAGCAGGCCGCTTCAGTTTCTCGGCCAACCTGGAAACCTTAGATTTGACTCCTCCAAACCTCGAGATCTTTTCTTGCACCGAGGGAAGTGTTGTTCGCGAGCCAAACATCGGAGTCCCACAACGAGAACTAGCCCGTCGCAAAGTGGTAGTGTTCTCTCGTAATCCTTCATCTATATCTTTTATTGACTGGAACGCTTTGTTGCTGAATGGAACATCGCTGCATGTGGCTCTACCCTGTGATGGTATAGGCACAGGCACAGCGACGATATGCCCAAACAAGGACCCTGGGGCGTGAGTAACTTTGACCACCTTCCACCCAGCGGACAACGCAAGGGCATGTATTTCTCTCAGAGTCCGTTCTTGTGAGTTGAAAGTGACATGCATCTTTTACGAGGTTCGATTGGTTACGCGGAGATGTAAAAATGATTCAAGATTACATACCGTCAAGTCCATCCAATAAGCGTTCGCACTTGCCTTTCCTAGATTTGCGAGCAATGGGGGAGGTGAAAGCTTAGCCTTGGCACCCTCAACACCTCCCGATATGCTATTGTCATCCTCGTCGTCCGCACACGCAAGCGGAAGAACGAAATCAGCCAGGACGAGCTTGGTGTCAGGCCTTGCTGCCTCCCTCAATCTCAACAGGATCGTGCGTGCTTGTGCATTAGGCCAGTCGTGCATGATGACACGCAAAAAGAACACTGCCGCATTTTTGACAGGCTGAGCTGTGAAAAAGTCATGTACTAGTTGAATCAATCACATTCAGCGTCGACGCAAGCACAGAGGAAGAGTTGCCATACTTTGAAACTCCACCGTTCTGGAGTCCAAGTACTCTGGGCATTTATTGCGCCATGCCTATAAGACGTCCATCAGCGATGGAAAAGAGTGCACGAGCAACAAGATCAGACCTTTTCTCCGATTTCGACTACTACTGGTCGGTCCTGGATTATGAACTTGAATCCCAATTCTTGATCCTCTGTCCTCTGGACACTTTCTGATTCATCAGAGGTAGCGTTTGAGTGGTGCAGCGAGGGGTGCGAAAAAGCATTGGCTAGCAACATGCTAGTGAATCCGATACCGCCTCCAACGTCAACAATCACACTCCCAGGGGGGAGGCTACGCCAGTCGAAACCTTCCAGAGGTGTGACATCATAACATTGTTTTATATCCATAGAAGAACAAACAACTCACCGCCAAAAACCGCTCCAGGTGCCTCCCATGAGCCCGTTCCCGACATCGCGATTCCAAATCTCTCAAGTCTAAATTTGTTCCAATTCGTTGAGACCCTCCTCGTATCCTCGCTTACACCTGGGTCTGCCATTTCCTTGCGTTCTACCCTCCAGCCTTCTTCTTCAAGCCAAGCGAAGAAACCGAGGTCTGTGTTGAACGCATGCTCAAAGGGGGTGCGAGATGAATCCGCACGACTGTGCAAATAAGCCTCTGTAAGATAGGAAGAGGATTTAAAAAGTTCGTCGGTGCTATTTACATCCAATTGAGTCGCACAACATGCTGTAGAAAAAAGAAAGGTTTACCATAGACCAACAAAGGCTCCTACGCCATCTGTGTCCCGATATTTTACCTCAGGCCTGCGCGCAATGATGTCAGAACGGTGTCGGAGAAAGGATAATATCTTGGACGTACTGTCCTTCCTTTTCCCACATCTTAATGTCTTGGAACGATTTCCCAGAGTCTATAAGAGAAGATATCCGATTAAGGGCAAAAATATTTGGCGACCGTTCGCGAATGATATGATGTGTCGCTAGAAGGCGCAAAGCATGCTCTAGACAATGATTTTTAGTGAAGATCGGGGGAGTAAGAAAAGGCTAAAAGACCTAATTTCCCGCTCTCGACGCCATTCCGCTCAGAGATGACGTCGACGTGCAACCCTTCCGATCCAGCTTCCCGAAGAATTTCGACAGTGTGTGAAGCCTCTAGAAGCCTCAAGCATGAGGGTAGATGATACTTGAGACTCGTAGATTGATTATCGATTGCAATTTTGGAGATGAAAGAAGCTTACCCCCATGGCGGCATCACATATGGCATAAAAGGGCGATTGCACCGTAACGGCCATTTGTCCTGCGGCAGCTATGATTCTGTTGATTGCAGTGACAACGATAGGATGTGCCGTGAGCTGCTCAGCTGGATCATTTGGGTCATATGGGTGATCAAGAGAAGGGAAATCTAGAGGGAACTCTATTGTCGATGGCGAAGGTGGAGGGGAAGCATATAACGAGTTGGGCGTCTGAGATGCGGTATCCACAAAGAAGTCGACGTGTTCTGGAGTGTATATACGCTGAATGTCGTTGATTGCATCGCCGAGAATGGCATGGAGGGCGCGAAGGTCTGCAAAGGTCATGGCAGTGGAAGAGAGCAAAGCAAGGATGGTGGATGTCTAATTATAACGTTCACAATCGACACCGCAGATCGTCGCGGCAGGCCTTCCCTGTCAATTTACGACAAGGGAAAAACGAGACGTCTATGCCTTTTGGTAGCTTTATAGAGACTTTTGTAAATGCCGGTGAATTCCCAAGGTCGTAAACTTGTCAGAAACGCTCGAGCCGGGCATAGAGAACATTAACCGAAAAGTACTTGGGAATCACCGGTTTTTCCAAGGTAGGAGTGTCATTTCCCAATACCGCTACACACCCGTGTAGCTTTCCAAAAGTCTACTTAATTTCGGGCTAGCATTTCAAGGGGCAAGTCAACACCACTTGTCTGGTTTACAGATATGGATCATCGAGAGAAATATTTGGTGTTACCCCTCAATCAAACTCAGCAGCTGGGCCGAGGAAATTACCATAGACCGATTTTCTAAACGCCTATTTGTCAAGTATGCGAGCCAATGCCTGGAAGACCCGGTTCAACATCGAATATCCAAGTGAGCACTGGACAAGATGGCGTTCCTCAAAGTGACATGCTGTCTCACGGCGTCAACAAAGTTTACAAGTCTTCAGTGCTTCAGCTTCCATATCGCTGTAAAGTTTGCGACAAGATTAGAGACGCCCAAAGCGTAGTAGAAAAACTCATAACTTACCGAGTCCGAGTCGTTCAAGTCAGTGGTTGAAGGATCACGTGTCGTTGCATCTTGGAAAGCATATTCGCAGCCAAGGCTGCCAATTCCGACGCCATCGCTATCCACGGTCTCTTGTATGTTACACTTTCGGCGCCACGACGCGCGTCTCTGGTTCTTCTGCAGTCACCGAAGCACCTACCTGGCTTATTTATTGGGGTACTCTGGTGCTTACCAGAAATGAAGGCGTATCAACTAGTCACATTCGGTTTCATCTGGGAATATAACTTTGTGTGTCTCGTTGACGGGATTTAATTACTGACCGTTATTATAATCCAAAGCCTAAGGATAACTGAACGCGCCAGGCCCCTTATCCTTCCTACATCTAGCTTAAATCTTTCCCCCCCGTCTACTCATACGAACCTATGGGGGAATATTTCCGCGAACAATCTTGTCTGCCATATGATTTAGAGCATTGCCAATGACCATGTATTTTTAAACGGTCAGAATCGAGTCTTGCAGATATTATCATGATGCGTAGTTTGTAAGTTGCATGTTCGGCAGATGATAAGTATAGAAAATGTCGACAGCAATAGATAAGATCTCATCTCACTATCCTTGACATCGGTGTACTTAATGTGGCTGCAATATAGACACTTGTTGATTGCATGCGCTATTCAAACTCTATCCATGGCTATTACTGCTGCTCAGATAATAGAAGATTTTCAGGCCTTTTTTCACCTCCCACCGCCACCTGAAGGGAGCGTTACAGGCCTCCCGGTACCCAATGCTACGCGTTCACTTTGGATCGATACACCTGGAGCAAATCCATTAGCCAAAGAAGGAAGCAAAGGCGATCTCCCCACAGATGCAGACGTTTGCATCATCGGGTCAGGGATTACGGGGATATCTACTGCATATCATCTCGTAAAGAGATTGGATGGTCGAGAGAGGTCTGCGAGACCTATAAAGGTTACAGTGCTAGAGGCGAGAGACTTTTGTTAGAATCGAACAATCCTCATATCAAGCCTTCATTCTTACACATCGCATTGGATATTGTAGGTTCGGGCGCGACAGGTAGACTTGTCATTTTGCAAAGCGGAATATACGCTAATTAGCGTTGCTCGCCAGGCAGAAATGGTGGGCATTTCACACCAGTGTTGTTTCACGCCTTTGCCGCCTACCAGCAACTTTATGGCACGACGGAGGCAAAAAAGATGTATGAATTGGAGCGACACACGACCACAGAGCTACTCAAAATCATCGAGACAGAGAATCTCCAAAGCACAGTCGATTTGGTTAATTCTGACCATGTGAACCTCTTGATGACAGAGAAGGAAGTTCAGGGATCGCAATTGGACTTTGCAGCTGCCCGACTAGCTGGAGTAGATTTGAGGTCTCTCGAATGGCTAAAATCTGAGGATGTTGAAAAGGTGACCGGCATTCGCCTTTCTCGACGTTGTCCTATGCTCAGTTTTCACAAATTAATTCTAGATGTACGGGGCTTCACATCCTGCATGGCGACACCCCGGTCACAACTTGTGGCCTCTCAAGCTTGTAACCCAGCTATACAAGCTTGCCCTCCGCTCCAACTCCAACAATCTCCATCTAGGACTACACACAAATACCCCCGTCAGATCCATCTCACCATCGTCCTCGACGTCCCGCAGATGGTCTCTCACTACGCCACGCGGGAACGTCCAATGTTCCTATGTCATCCACGCGACGAACGGGTACGCGAGCCATCTTTTAAAGCATATGCACGGACCTTCTGGCATAGTTCCCACACGCGGTCAGGTCATGGCTGTTCGTGCGGCAGCTCCTGCAGCGGAAATCACGAAAACCTCTTGGGGCGCGAACGAAGGGTTCGAATATTGGTTTCCTCGACCTGCAAATGAATCAGAGCACCCCTTGGTTATACTCGGAGGAGGTAGAGAATCGAGCGGTCCAGATTTCGAAACATATACAACGGATGACTCTGTTACGCAAAGTGCTGTTGGGAGGACTCTAAGGAAGTTCCTTCCGACCATGTTTCCTGGAAAGTATGAGATGATGCGCGAACCCGAGATGGAATGGGTATGCACTTGTTGACTTTGAGACCTTGAATACAAGCTAAAGCTATTATAGACAGGAATAATGGGGTACACTCGAATCGGGGATCCATTTGTTCGGTTTTATTCAAACCTCTATCGTGGTTCATCTTGAACTTTACACTTTATGGGCAGGTTGGTCCAGTTATCGGCCCCAAGGGATCAAAAAGCGGTGAATTTGAAGGACAATATATCTCTGCTGGATATACGGGCCATGGAATGCCTCGTGCTTATGCCTGGTTAGTCTTTTCAATAATCATTATCGCATCTTACGCTCACTCCTCATTTCTAGCGCGGAAGTCGTTGCTGGAATGGTAGTTGCAGATATAACTGGTGATCGATGGGCCGCACCTGAATGGCTTCCCCTACACTTTTTGACAACCGAACGCGTCCCCAACAGTACAGTAGTATAATTGAATAGAAGCAGTACACTGTACAGACTTTGACCCGACGGGCCCGAAAAAAAAGTTTAACTGCGTCCTTCTTTCTTTTATTTGCAAATATGCCTGTGCCTCCCTCTGCATAGCATGTTTAGTATACCGCAACGAAAAATCGGGTGCTCGCTTCTGGTGCGGGGACGGTGCTTTTTTCGACGTTTCTCGTGATGATGAGTGTCGAAGGAGGTATGAAGGCAGATGGCGAGGAGGTCGGAGGCTTCCTTGGTTAGTGCATAAGACGAACTGGGGGACTAGTAAAGCTTGTATGGGCGCTGACGTAACCTCTGAAAAACACTGAGTACCGAAAAACAAAAACCGGAATAGCGTAAGCTCACCATGGGCCCTGTGAACTGGAAGGCCGCCATCGCATACGCAACGCTAGTGCTTTGCAGATGTGATGGTAGGGCTGCAGGTTCTGGGCCGGATTGTCAAATCAATCCGACCTGGAAGCTGGCCCTGTAAGGTCAGCTTCACAAAACTTTCAAAGATATACAGGTGTGTTGCAGTGCATTGGCTATCTTCTGGGTCTTGGGAAACTGGTTTGGGTGGGATCAATCTAAGGTCAAGAATTATGGCGGTTTATAACAATGTTCAGGTGCGTATTGCCACTCGTGATTCTATCATGCACCTGGTGAGTTTTTTTGCATTACACCATGACCACGCGTGGGGTGCTTGCCTTGGATTTCTTTTGGTTTGTCACAGGTTGGACTGGATGGGGCCGTTTTCATCTTGTCCACTACTGGTGGACGACTTGAAAACGAGCTGAAGGAGTCGGTGGTTGAGCCCCCTGATAGGCAAGGCTCTATCACGGACATCCAAGGGATTGAAAAAGCTCAGTACACTTCTGGAGATTGCACATGGTGTTAGACCGCGAATCTGCTGATGACGCAGAACAGGTATGTCCAGGTTTTGAACCATATTCCTCACATTCCAAACTGTGAGTATCACATCATCGGTGGGCGCGGTTCTGAGCTATCGATACTTCAGTGATGATGAGCCGCACAACATCCCTGTCATCATCTCAGTAGGCAGCGAGCAAATAGCGTATCTTTGGGGTGGAGTCGATCCTCATAAAACTACAAATTGAAGGTGAGAGGTAAAGTTTCTTGCAGGCTAAAAGATTTCCGGGTGTGCACGACAGCCAGCACAAATGACTTCCATTGAGAGACCCAGATAAAGAGGGGAAATCGTCCCAGGGCTGGGTACTCAATCAATTTGCGAAGTGGATGTGCGGCGGAGTAGTCTCTGTCCCCTCAGCCCAGACAGTGATGAAGTAATCTAAAAGGAAATAAATGTAAGTCAGATGGTATACGTGTAGTTTGAGATACGAGCCTGGAGTCCGTCTCTACGAATCTGCTTGTGGGATTCTCGATCGCCGCTGTTTGCGACGGGCGAGTAACCCTATATCGTCTACAAGAGGTCAGTGAGTAATCTCGAGAGCCACAATTCTCTCCGGCAAAACATAACGCACAGTCTTGTCCACACTTCCAAGTCATGTCAAGATAGGTGATATTTATTCTAGACCTTGAGCCCGTCTCCCCAAATGCTTGATCTACTGAATTTCCAAAGCAACGGTAGTATGTTCGAACTTTTATTGGGGCTGTTTGTCGATAGCTGCCGACTATTACTGTAAGTTGGTCATTCTAAAATTTAGAATGGAGGATAGCATACATTACGGTTTGTTTTTTGCCCTTTTGTTGACTCCGGGATATCATGCGGTGGTGCGAAGTTGCGAACCCTCCGCCAATGGCCCAAACAGACATCAATATATTCGTTCCCTCCACAATCCTTCCCATCAAGTCCAGTGCCCGAATCATTGTCCAGCTCGCTGAGCTCTAATAATCTTGGCAAAATTCGCTGGCAACACGCCCTATTGCCACAGCAAGCTTGCCGCGGCCACCCTCTTCGACTAGGTGTAGGCAGTTGACCTACCTTCTCACAACCACAGAATGCCCTAAGTCTGTTTGCGTATCGTCGTACATTCATGCATCTGGGTCTGCATCGTTACGGCCCAACATTGCCCACCGTCATGTCGAGCAAGCACACCAGTCACTGCCTCAAGGCTCACAGCTCACCTCTATGAAACAGCGAGCAAGGTGATGATAGCCTGAGCACAATTTGCAAGGCGACATCCACCTTGAGTTTCTGATTTTTCCAAACATGCACCCAGTAAGAGCCGCTGCTCTCCTTCGCATACTGTACTCATTCAAACCGTCGGTTTATAGGCAAACGAAACGTCTTCTGTGGGTCAACTTTGTCAACACTCAACTCCGCTCTGTGCATTCGACCTCCCTTTGATATGGAATCTTGAGTAGCATGACTAGCGCAGGAAGCGGGTCACTGTATGCGCTACTCGGTGGTTGGCATGGCTGATGCATGTTCCATCGAGGTCCACCGAGGTATGCTACTTTGCGGCTTAGGATGCATATATCAGAAGCTCATCGCACCATCAGGTTCGCTCATCGCGGACCCGTTCCAGACGATAGATAATAGTCACCACAAAGTTTGCCCAGAGTTTCTGTCGTCAGGTCCGCATTGAAGTTACATGCGCTATTTCTCATCCCATCTCATTGTCCTTTTACTTGGACTTGTTTAAACACATCAGTGGCGGCTGTGGCGGTCATGTTCTCAACGCGGCCATGTTCCTTGCCCGAATAAAAACAAAGCTGCAAGCTAACATTCTAAAACCACTGTAGCCCACCTGAGATTGAATACACTTACTATGTTGCCTACAATTCGACCAACCTTTCGAGCATTCGGCAGTTGTGATATATGCGGTTTCAAGTGTGGCGGGTAATGCCAGCCATTGTTCATATTTTTGCGGCCACTAACTCGCATTCTTCCGCCTATTTTCTAGTTCCTATGACCGAAGTATGCTAGTAGACTACTAAAACAACGCGAGAATGCTGGCTGTGGCCCGGGCATAGGGTTCACCCAAGGTCGCCATATCATTCAGTCTCTTCGATCCCGCAATAACACAGGTGCCAAGCTATAGAATAATGACCGCTGGCGCAAAATTTTAGTGGGTGCCCGCTCTCGATACTTTGGTATGGTCACGATTCCCTAAGAGGAACAATGTCCGCCACGTCGAAGCTCCCATGATTTTCGAACTTGCATGGCCGTACTGCTGCGATATCATCTGCAATGCTCACGAGTTCACCGTCCCCGTGTTTACTTTCACGAGACCTTTTTAGATAATCAATGGATCTCATTCAACCTCATTGACAGGTCGCTAAAAGGCAACTGGTTCGTGAGAAGCGGAAACATATGCTTTCTTGGGACTTGCCGGAGGTCAAAACAAAGCATTATTAATGGATATTTGAATTGAGCCTTGAAGCTTGAAGCTTGAAAGCTCGACACTGCACTACCAGCAAGGGTGCAGGCCAGCCCGGAGATCCCGAATTAATCTGATTAGCATTAAGACATATTGACTATTACGCAAATTAAGTCAAGCGAGGCACAGTAAAACCTAAACAAAGGCTGCGAATGCTTGATAATATTGAAGAATAGTAGCACGGTTCTCCAATGGTCTCATTCCTTCCCTGTTGTGACGGGGAAGTCGTGGCGTATGCCGATAGACGACAACTGCATTGGCGGGATACACCCCACCTATGACAGCATTGCTGAGTTCAGCTGTGACCTTTATCTTGTAGAAGGTGGGAGAAGCATCAAGAACGGTGACGCCAGGGAAGGTGATCTCGTTGAGAGCTGGGACATGGAGTACTCTATCGCGTCTGAAATTATTCCCCTGAAAGGCAGCGATAGCTTCCGCAATAAGCTGCGGTTCGGGGTCTTCTGGAATTTCAGAGAGCTTATCCTCCTGTACCAGAAGAAGAAAATAATTCTCGTCACAGATGCAAACGTCTGTCTGAGCTGAGCATTGCTTCCCGCAGATGACCAAAGGAAGCGCCTGACGAGTGACAACGAGTCGGCGACCTGATGCGTACCCTAACGTCTCAAAGAGTCTGGCGGTAAAGTTGTGAGCAGCAGATTCTTGCCCGAACTTGGGGTTCTGGGCGAGATCAAGGTAGTGTAGTAACTTGTAGGTGTCGTCATCGGTGGCGAGTGCTCGATCCGTCGTCTCGCAAAAGCGACGTACCGCAGGTGGCACAGGAGGGAGTTGGTCCTGGTCGAAGAATTTCACCAACGACTGCTCAACCACTCGGATGTTGTACGCTTGAAGCTCGTACTGAGTCCACTCATTACCAGATTTTGCCCTGCGGATGAGGTTTGCCATAGCTGGGGTGCAAAAAGGTGAGTAGCAAATCTCCACTTGGGAATACTTCGCAACTATAGAATGGTAGAGAGCGATAGGAAACCGACCACACAGCCGATGCCCCATCACAGTCACATGATATTCTCTTTCTTTAGCTCGTGGCTCGTGTCGGACTCTTATATAGTAGAACGGTGAACCACAGCTTGTGGCACAAACCTCTGCGGCTGTTGAGGAGCGCTGAGCGCTTGACAGGTGCAGCTTTGATTTAGAGCTAGGTCAAAGAGTTGATAGGTCAAGTGGAGGGGGTGGGCGATTGGCAAGTGCATTGTACGGTTATCTCCTTTGGCACAAGCTATTGATAATAAATGCTTTATACAGAAAGAAAAACGCGTCCTTTTCTAACCGAAGCAGAGTTGGATATTTAAACCTATTGTCTCCGTGCCATAGCCCTTCGCCCACGACACACGAATGAGCCTCAGCGCAGAAGTGGAAGCCCATCTTCGAGCGGAGTCCCAGAATCCACCCACATCGCCCCTCAAGCTACCAATAATAGACACAGTCGATTGGGCGAGTTCACAACCTGTTGTAATCCAAAGTCTATTAAGAGACGCAACCAAACGAAGAGGTCGGCTCCGGGTCATTCAATCTCATCTTACAATGCTTGACTAATTTTCAGGTAAACAACCTCCAAGGTCTGGAGCAACATCGGTGCTCCATAGAGATCATCAAAGAGCATCATCTTCTTGCCCGAATGCGTCTATAGGTCGGTTAGTTCGTCGCGATAGTTCGAGTGTACGAGCCCGACTGGGTCTGAATCCGCCCAACCGCATCTCAAACCCGCCTCCAGCTCCTGACGATTCTATCTGGAAAAACGATCGTCATGTCGTCCTTGCTACTTGTCAAGACGTTTCTGAGCGCATGGATGAAAATGTATTCTCCCCATCAGGCAATGATGTAATTTCAACGAATCAGAGAGCGAAAACACACTATTCCAAAGGACCCTCCAAGCAAAGGTACACTTCTATGCCACTGCCCGATCATGTCCATGTGCAGGGAACGCAACAGCTAGCACCTTTCGGTACTTCAAAGCTCCGCGCTGGGTTTTCTTTACCTGCCATTTCTCCGTCATCGTCATCGTCGCCATCCACAATCAAATCATCGTATTCTTTCTCGTCAGACACGTCGGTAGCAACGGAGCCAAACTCATGTGATGTTTCCATGTCGGAAATCGAAGACAAACCCAATCCTCCACCCGTTGGACGCTCCTCGGCCTTGGCGAGCACTTCTTCATCGTTTTCTAGGTCAATTTCCGCGCCCGGGGGCTCTAACGCTCCCGTGGAAAAGTTACACCCCCTACTTCTACAAAATCACAGACGCCCAAGGAGTCTTGCTGATCCCCCTGTGATACCAATTAACAAACCTGTGCCGCATCCCGAGCATGTCGCCCCTCCAGCTCCGCTTCACTCCACCATCCCACCTGCTCTCGGCATGCGCCGCACTCGAACCGTATCTCCAATGGCTCTACACCCTCTACCGAGCCGACGGAAAGCTTTCAAACCTCCGCTTCTTTCCCAATCTGCTTCACAGCCAGCCCCCAGTGCCCCTCTCACCCAAAAACCCAATAACACATTTTTTAGTACTACTCCGCTTTCTCGTCATGAATCGCATCCTAGTGTCGCGCCAGAAACCCCCGAACCTCAAGGAGAACCTAGCAATCAAGCGCATCCACACCAGCACTCCTCCCGTTCACCAGCTGAACCCGATGATGAACCTCCGTATTCTGCGTGTGCATCCATGGATGAAAGTCTCGATGCTGATTCCTCATTCGGAGAGCTATCATCTTTCGACATGGATGCATTGGAAGCAACCATGCAGCAATATGATTGATTACTGGGTAGGAATGGTATTTAGCTTTTACATGTTTTCCATGGGAAATATATGCTACACAACTTATTTTACTTGCAAATATTGACGATACTAATTATACTGCCATCTTGTAATCTGCAATAGTTGTCATAAGCCATCATTGACACATTTTCACAGATTGCATGCTGAACACAAATACATTGAGACGAATCGATAACCTATTACTAAGTATACTGGGCGATGTGGATGTGAAGGGAACAATGAAAGGTCATATGTAGTTGCGTGTGTACAGTTGACGTAGATATGAGTGGGGACAACTGCTACAAGAGAATTTTGTAATAGATATTTGTGATCAATAGTTGTGGGGCTCCTGAGCCCTGTGATGAAAAAATCAAATCTCCGGCAGTCAAGATCTGTACCTCCATGGTGGCAACCAGTCACTAATACCTGGCCTGTCGCTAGGACCGAGACCGCTGGAAGTTGAAGGATGTACACTGAATCCATCATTAAGATTGCCCCTTGCCTGGCTAGGGCCAGCCTCGTTTGCATAGTCATCTTCGTTGCGCCCCGAAGAAGCTTCTCCAGTCACTGGTTTGCGGCAAACAGGACAAGTGCTTGCGCTTTTGAGCCATTGCTACATGTGATAGTTCAGCAGATAATTTTTTGAGAGGAAAAGGGATGGACCTGGAGACATTCCCGATGAAGCCAGTGGGAACAGTCAGTGAGTTTCAACAGTAGGTCGTCAGGTTGATACTGGCGAAATTTAGATTAATTGGAATGGAAGAAAATCAGATTACGATTTTTCACATACATCATCCAGACATATCGAACATCGATGATCAGACTCGGGACTTTTCCAATCCTTATATAGGCCTGTTTCCAATCCAGCAATCACGCTGTCAGGTGTACACTTGGGTTTCACGTCGCCAAGAGTTGCAGCAAGAGACAACAGGCTTTCATAGGACTCATCAAAGTCTTCATCTCTCTGTATAGAGCGTTAGCACGATCCATACAGAAATACGAATGGAACCTACTATATAATCGCCCATCGGTCTACCACGCCTAGCCCCTCCCATTCTAATAAACTCGTGAACGCCATGAGGGAACACAGGGCCTAAGTCATAGTTGGGTAAGCGGAATCGCCTTCCTCTCAGCGATCGAGCGCGTTCAACATCCCGGCTCGATAATGAGGATGCTGTTTCGGAATCTTCATTCATGTGGTCAAAATTCGAGAAGGCTGGTCGTCCTCTCCTCCAAATTCTCCCATGCGGCGGTTCATTTGCTGTTGTCTCAGTTGTTCGACGGGCATTTTGTTCAAGGATACCCCATGGCGAAGCAGATGCATTTGCTGCTCTCACGTCCCGTTGGCGTTCGCGATGAAACCGGTTGATCAGCTCTTGCGAGCGTGGAAGACTGAGACCATCGTGTCTCAGCACTTCAAGAGCGTGGTGAAACCCATCCTCATCTCCTTGAGAAAACCCTGGAGAAATACCTGAGTTGTCCAACCTTGAAGCTTCAATACGAGGGTGACGAGACAAGAAGTTGTGGATGTCAGATTGGCGACTCAACGTTTCGGAATTGTTAGCATTATGCGACACTTGGCTTGGCCGAGGGTCAGGCCTATATGGATTCCGACGTGTTTGAATTGGGGCTAGGCTGATGGGTTCATCGTCCTCAACATTATCTAACCATTGGCGACGCCCAGTAAAAGATGGGGTAGTACGTGGAAGCGGTGCAGAATCAGTAGGAGGAAACTGGTGGTGGCGTGAGTCCTGTTTTGCAAGGTAAGGAAAACTAACAAATTGCCAATTATAGCAAGGAAATATAGATCGCACCTGGGCATCCATCATAGCATCCTGGCGGTCTGACAAATAAAGAGACGATGCTCTGAAATCATCTTCAAACAATAACGGAGGAATAGAAGGTGCGGTGCGCTCAGCGCCATGCTGCTCCCCACTTTGAGGTTCATTAGCACGAGCCTCTCGGGCCCTGTTGACATCATGCAACCTCTGAATCGTGTTACGGAATGGTCCTGGAGCAAAGTTTTCCGGATTGAAGTCCCTACGCAAGAATTGTCGGGGAGATGAATGACCAGGAGGTGATATGTTACGTTGTCTCGGTTCATGCCCTCTGAAAGGTGAAGTTGATCGGCGCGTGGTAGGTGGCGACACTTGCCTAGGCCTCGTATCAGTATTCCCTTCGTCAGTGTCATGAGACGCAAAGTCAAAGACGCCGTCAAACTCAGGAGATGGTAGAGACGGGATTGGAAGAAAGTCTCTGGAGGGCTGATGTTGCAAAGGTATGTCTCCTTGCCTTGAAGGGATGTGGTCTGATACAAAGTTTCTAAGTAAGAGAGCATGCCGTCGATGACTGTGCAATGGCAACTCGCCAGAATTACTGGACTCCGACCTATTGGATGAATGATGCTCGACCCGGAGTCCTGAAGGCCGAGTCAAACGTCCAGTGAGGGGCTCTGCCCCTGTATGACTGGACCGCGGCACCGGCCACCTATCTGAACTTGTTGCCGCCTCTACGGTCGATGGTAGGTTGGGTAGTCGATTTGGTTGGCTGACTAGTCTACGCGGCATGTAGACATTGCTGAAAACTGAGCGGGCAGGAGGGAGATGACGTGAGTTTAGTACTTCATTCTCACGGGGAGCATCATGGCGATTTAAGAGGCGGGGATTAGGATACTGTGTGTCGGTAGGTGCTCTTGCCTGACGGTGTGTTTGAATCAGTTCAAGGCGATCGAAGCGACGACGAGTATTGGAAGGGTTTTCGGTGGATGTTGTATGTGGGTAGTTAGAGTAACCTGATGGTATAGAGTGAGAATGAGCATGTGAGCTGGGTGGACGGGAGCGAAGCCGAAGAAGGTTTGGAGTTGATACAAACGAAGCATTCAAACCATTCAAAGCAGCACTCGAAGAAGCCGATCTTGAATGAGTGGGTGTCTGACGGAGTCCGAATAGTCCAGCATCTACAGCCCGGTTATTTGGCCAGAAATGACGGGGGCGCAACCGAGTTCCAGTCTCATTGGTAGCAGAGCGAGAAGTTGATCCTATGTGGGAATGGTGCTCGGTTACATTTTGAGTGATATGGGTTGGCATCCCTGCATCAGCACGAGACTGGGGAGGTGAGAGGGCATCGTATGTCTCAAGTTCAGGCGCGTCTATACATCGCTCTCAGTTTCTACATTGACTAGGCTATATCAGATGAGTCTCACCTGCCCGAGATACCCTAGCTGTTCTCAAAGGTAGATCTAGTGCGCCCTCAGGGGTGATACCACCTTCGACCGTAGGTGTTTGAGCCGCCGAGGTCGATGACTCATTAGCCATCGCATCATCGACGGCGTGGAACCACGATGGAGCCATGCTTTGCCACCTTGGTGGCACAGGACCATCCAATGAGGTTGTCCTTTGACGTCTCATAGGCGGTTCTGGAGAATGGGAATATCGTCTGTGTTGCTCTGTAGAAGAACGCCTGCTATCAAACTCTCCGCTGTCTTCTGGAGGAATGCTCTGGCCTGTTGAAGGCGGTGGTGTTAATGCATGACCCCTATCTTAATGGGGAGCAGATGAGATTAACCTGTAAAGTCGTCATAGTAGAAACATTATTACCTGCTAACCAAGGTCGCATATGATTTTCCAGTGGTGAGTGTAAGCTCGGAGCGCTGAGCCTTGACCGAAGACGCGCCGCTAGAGGATTGTGATCATCGTGAGGGGCTTCAGACGTCCCTGTGATCGAAGCTAGACCGTGTCGTCGACGGTGGTCAGAGCTGGCACTTTCAGGGTTGGAAAGACGAGTTGTGCTACTACGGCTGTTCTCCACCATTGGATAGTTGTCCAGTATGAAGGGCCTCAAGGTAAGCTCACTCTCTTGGAGGGCTCGCCCTATGCCTTGTAATGCTTCGCCCAGGCCATGTAATGTATCCAGGCGAGAGGTAGTAAAGGATTCAAGAGGATAATCGTCCGAAGCCGAAAAGTTGGAACTATGATTGCGTGTATTATTGTGGGAGTTTGTCGCCGCATTCCGTGGTTGATTAAGAGAGCTATGCTCTTCCGTTGGTGAAGGCATAAACCAGCTCGTCATATTTGAATGTCCACTTTCCAACCAGCCAGCAAGGTCTCGGGAGAAAGGCGATGGAAGAGTATGTGGCTGATGATTATTACTAGAACTCGAAGATTCTGACGTTGAGCCCGTAGTGTGATCCCCATCGCGTTCACGCGTCGAGGGTATCGATATTCGTGACAAAGGTGGCGGCTGCAATGTCCGGCGAAACCCAGATGTTGATGATTCTGCCCTTGCATCATCCCACGCAAGCATTTCCAGTTCCCACGTTTCATCATGTCCATGGATGGGAGGCAGGGTAGGGGGCGTATTCCGATTAGCCGTGGTCGCACCTGCTTGATTGTGCAATTCTTCAAGATCGAACAGGGGAGAAGGAGATCGCAACTCGCTGATTACAGGGACAGGACTGCTGGGACGGACTGCTGGCTGTACGGACTCATCTGAGTCTTCGCTATCCTGATGGTTCCTGGATTGGGACACGGAATTTTCAAACAGATAAGGCCAGATTACGCGCCGGCCACCAATTATGCCTGCTCGCTCATCCCGTGTGATCTGGGACCACGCTCCGTGAGGTCGGGGCGATTCGCGCCGAACGTCTATAGAGTAAGGTTTGGCATGTGCAATGGTAAAAACAGGTTGAAAAACGCACTTCGGAAATCCCCCTGACGTGACTGCGAAGTTGACGTTCTAGAATCGTCCCGACGTGTTTCATTCTGACCGCTTGTTTCCCCTGCCTGAGAAGACAGATCAAGTAATCGTGGTGAGCGCTGTACATGGCGGAAGATGGTGTTCGTCTCAAGTTGAGCTTCGTCTCCTGATAGCTGCAAAGGAGGTAGGATGTATGGTGGAGTGTCTGCTCGCGTTAAGCTAGGTGAAGGAGACCGACGCAATGCTGAAATCTGGCTTTCAAATGTGTTAAAACGTTCCAATGCTTGCCTGTACGTATTTTCTGCCTGCGAAGCAGCCGGCGGAGTAGACACGCTTGGCAAAGGCGCCGAAGTTCTTGGCTCTTCAACTTCAACGAGTACGAGTGGATAATCCGACATGTCTATATCTTCTATATCTGGAGTAGGAAGCCTCGGGGGTTCCTGAGGGAGATTCAAAGATAAGTGAGGCGCTGAAAACGTGTTGGGTGAGCGTGGGGCCACTGAAGCTGAGCGGGATCTCGGGATGGCCGGATGAGCTAAGTCTCCCATTGTGCTAGAGCCTGAGCCTAATGTCGATGATGATGGATTCCCGGCAACGCTATTATCGTCTGAAAAGGTGCTCGCGCTCCTGGCTCTTTTATTGCGATCATTACCATCACTCCCACTGGCCCCTAGTGAGTCTGAACCGCCCAAAGGGCTCTCTAGATCAAAGCCGAACTGATCAAAGGAACGTTTGAAAGAAGTGGTGCTAGCTGTTAGCTCTAGATGCAGCTGAGGAGGACAATTGGAGGACATGGCGGTTCTGCTCAAATCCAGGATGTCCAAAGGGTTTGTGCGAGGAGCCTCATGATGAGTGTGACCATTCATGGGTATTATTATCCAGCTTATGTAAGAGATCAAATACTGCCTCCATTCCCGTTCCCCTTTGTTCGCCTGCTTTCTGCCTTTTTCCTTGTCTTGTCCAGAGTCCGCTCTTATTCATATAACATTCTTAGACAATAACAGAATCAAGCCTTTGTATTCTAGAGTTGTTCCGAATATTATGTAGCTTTTATCATATCTCGTTGGATACGCGTAGGGCTGTACGTCGGGGATGAGTTCGGAGGCACTGGCCTTGACACCGTCACGGTCTCCTCGTGATGGTTGTCAAAATCGTATTACTGCCGACAGGCTGCTGGTTGAGTCAACTGATGATACCCCTCAGCACTACTTCCGGGCGTTCTTATCTCACACCATTGTAACTTGCTTAGCCTGTGTTACATGCTTGATTATCATAAACATTGTGTGTGACAGAAGACAAGGCAGATTTACCGGAATAACTATCCACGGTGTTCGTCTGCCCGACCTATGTCCGATTAGTAAAATGAAATAATATATTGCCGTAAATTAGCTTTTCTGTGACAGTCTGGCAGATCGATAGTGCTCGGGTCCTGCTATAGTAGTACGGGATCTTCGGGACGAGAACTCCCGCGACCAAGGGTAAGACTTGATAGCGGGAACGCCTTAATCCCCTTCCTAGGGCTATGCGAGTGTTAAACGGTTTCCAGGGCTGCCGTGTGGACTACGTTAAATCGGCCGCAGATGTTTCCACCTGAGCGTCAAATCAGTCTAGACCAATTGTACCAAAAACGTGATGAATGACAGGTGAAATTTGTTAATTTGCAACAATAAGCAGCGCCCGAAACAACCCAGTTGCATGTTCCCCTCCGCTTTCGCATCGTCAAAAGGCAGTCACTGACCTTGAGAGAATACTGTCGACTCGGGAAAAGAAATACTGCCACCTTAGTACAGCAAGTTCACGCGCGCACGTTCTAGGCAACACGAAGAAGCGCCACATCAATAGTAGTCAGCTGATTACGTGAGATGGACATGTGTATTCTCTGGTCGATCAAAAAAATATATTGAGATGGGAATATACAGCGAAGAAGGCAAACCGTGGTGAAAAAAAAAAAACTTAAAACCCAAAAATATATGCAAGCCCACATAACTACAGCAAACGGCTAGAATCAGTGTGGTGACTGAACACCCTCTTACCGAGATACAGAATTCTTTATATATTTTTCTCTGCTGGCACAGGGGACCATACCTCAGGGAACGGGTACCACGATGACCCTAGTTCATGGAGCCCCACCCCACTTATGCCTGTGCTTCGTTCTACAGCAAACTCCAACCAGCTATCTTCGAAACGATGGGTTCCCGTACGCTTACGGTATTCAAAGCCAACGCGTTCCAGGGTCACAAGCCTAGTCGCAAGGAACTGCGCACACTCCCGTCTAGCTGCACGCCATGGCTCATATACGTCGATTTCGTCGAACTCGGGAAACTGGATACAAATGCGTAGTTCACGGAGATGACGCAACGAGAAAAATGCATTCGAAAACTCCTCCTGGGAGTAGCGAACTGGTGTGAGTACCTTGGCTGGACGTAACATAAGAAAATGATATCTCACCCAAGCGTGTATGGACTTGCCATCGTGATAACCGCAGAGTTCGATTTCCAAAGTTTCGAGGTTTGGACAATGGGTGGCGATGGAATAGCACAGGTCTGGCTGGACTTTGTCCTCGATCATAATCCTCAGCCGCTTCAATCTATTTTCGCCGGCCCTCTGACCCACAGCCATATCCATCAATAT
>JABCKM010019891.1:25876-36291 GCA_018221805.1 Rugosomyces carneus
CATATCCCTGGAACATCATATGTCGCATATCACAGGTTGTGTCGGTCGCCTAATCGAAGTAAACTAGGTGCAATCAGGCGTGCAGCATATACTTTCAAGGATCGGCCAGCTATCAAGTTGTAGTCTCTCATTCAAGCTGGTCGGCACCTTTACATATTTAGTAAGGTTCTCATCTATCTACATATGATTCCAGTGGTTTGAATCTTTGTCACAGACTGCCGCATTTCTGTAATCTACGCTGCAATGTTTCTTCGGAGATCGCTACTCCTCCTGTCACAAAGTCCGGCAGATCAGTTGTACACGCAATATAAAAATTATATCGCTGTGCCCCACATTTTCGCTTCGCTTCTCAAGGAGAATCTAACAGCGCAGCTAATACTGCTCTAAGTCAGCTGATCTTTGTTGATCTTTGTTGCGGAATAAAAGGCTGATTCGAATCGGTCCTTGATGAATTATGGCTACTGAAATCCAGCAACTCTCGGACCTTATCTCTTCCTCTGTAGCAGCCTTGCTTCATGGTTGTCAAGTAAATAACACGCCGTTCCCAGATCCCAACCAACCCTTTACGCCGGAATCAGAAGCATTTCGCAGCTATCAAGCCGTAGCAGATGCGACGAATATCATTGCTGCCGCTGCCATCCAGCTTGCAGAGCGCGTGTTGCCGCCCCACATGTGTGTTATGAATATTGCCTCTGCGGTGCGCCCTTCTTCAAAGACTTCACAACGAGACTTGACGCGAAATCAAATAGCATGCCAAGAGTGCTGCACTTCACACTGCTTTGGGACTCAACGTGACAGAGATCTTACGTGAAAAGGGTCCAGAGGTTGGTCGCGTAGTCGCGCGAAAGACTCGAGATTGCTAATTCGTTTCACCTCCAGGGGATGCATGTTGATGAAATCGCGGCTGTATGTGACGTTGACAGCAATAAACTAGGTATTATTCCTTTTGTTCTATTCTCTATTGCGACGGTTCCTCACAAGTCCTCGGAATCATCAAATCTATTCATTTTCTTTACTGTCATCATGCTCAATCCTGAAGCTCAGGCAGGTTACTTCGTTTCTTAGCCAATAATCAATGTTATCGCGAAGTTACGCCCAATGTCTTCGCCAATACTAGGATATCGTCTATCTTGGATACCGGAAAGCCTGTATCCGAATTGATCCAAAAGTCCGCCTTTTGTTTTTCGTTCACCAATATACTGTACCGATAGTATATCACGCGTCACAGCCCTGATAATAAACACGAGGGAACGCTAGGCTTTGTTGCCTACACGGAACAAGTGTATGTTTCATATCGAGCATGATTGTAGGTCGGACAGCCTAATACCATAAATAGAACGGGCGACGCTTCCAAGTTTTCCTCATGTCTATATGAGAACCTCAAGGACCCGAAAACTGCACGTTCGCAGGAACCAACTCATGCAGCCTTTAACCGTGCGTACAATGTCGATATTTTCTACGGGATATTCCATGGGTATGCATGTCCAAAAAGGCAAGCTTTTATTAATACGAATGTAGTAAACTAAGGAGAAATGGTTCCTAGCGCGTCACTGAAAACACATTGGGTATCGTGGTATCATATTTCGCGAGACAAGACTCAAACAAGGATGAGCTTGAGAACCGGGCCGAGGTAAACTACAAGGTTGGCTTGGACGGCAACAATGAGGCCAGCACAGATGGAAAGGATGCCAGGAAGGAGATGAAGGACAAGCTGTACGAGCTCGCAAAGAATGGTACTAAATAGAAATTCAATCAACCAGTTTTTCCTTGAGGAAAAAAAATAAACATACACAATGCCACCAATGGCAGACTGGCATGCATCTACATTGACACTGATCTTGATGACAAGAGAGATACAAGTAGAGATGACCTTGATGACTCGTTAGAAAAAAAACTTCGAGCGACGAGCTTGTATTGGACTCACCACAAGGAGTTTGATCAAGAGGTTGGCGACCACAGTGAGATCGGCAATGCTGCCAACGACGCCAACAACGGAGTCGACGGGGTTGGCAACGAGTCCGTTGCAGGAATCCACGGCAACAGCTACAACAGCTTCAATTTTGGCGAGGATGGCAACGCAAACATCTAGGTCAAGCTTAACACCATCGTTGACCTTGACGTCTATAAATTCACTTGTAAGCTTCTGTTGATCAACTACGCGTTTACAACTCACGGAGATCGGCCTCGATGGCGACAACGGCATCGACTGCAGCGCCGATGATAGCGACAATGGGGCTTTCCCCACGGCTTCCGAGCTCAAGGTCGTTGTCGACAATGCCGACATTTGCGACACCGTTATTCGAGATGGGTGCGATGACACCGACAGGCCCAACTAATTGGGAAGATGACGATGGAGCAGCCGAGGTGAAGGCCGTGAAGGCAGTTGCAGCGAAGAGGACGGCGGTGCGGATGGAGAACATTGTAAAAGAGTGTAGATGGGTGGGTTGTAAAAGAATGACAAGGTCGAAGGTGGTAGAGTTCGATGAGAGGTCTATGCAGCTGACCTACCGACTTTTATACATCCAGAGGTTGGCAGATGGGAAATAGAAGAACCAAATATGTGTTTCAAATATGGTCTAGGAAGCTCCGCTGGTGATGCGGTCAACAAAATTTTAAGCAGACCCTCCTTTAGCGCGCCTTAGCCTTTCCTTAGGCGGTTGCGAGGTGGAGCCAGGGTCCGTGAATATCTGACGTATTCCGCTGCGGTTGGAACGCCTCAAATCCCAGAAAGAGTTCGCCGTTTTACAGCGGAGAGGAAGGCAGCCCAAGTACATAGATTCGTCAATGATCAGTGTCATTGATGAGCATCGCGAACTGTTGCAAGTACTTTTAGAGTACTGTTGAACAGAAAACGAGAAGCCGATATTACGTTGAGTTCTCCGCTCCGCTCCAAGAAATGATCTGATTTTTTTAAACCGATATGTTTAGCGAGGCTTCTGCCGTTAGTGCTGTGAGAGAAAAGGTAGCGGCCAGGGACATGAGGTCCGATGTCGGTGATGACCTCCTCCCCCCCGCTCTGTGGCCTGTGGCAGACTGTGACTGTCTTCATCGCAGTCGAGTACTTGAACAAAGATGTACACTAGAATAGAGGAGGAGACAATGCGTACTTCGGCAGATTGCATCATATTCTGGTTTAAATATACACACATATACGGCAATTGATGGACACGTGGTCCAATGGACGGACTAGTGAGCTTATGATAGCCCCCTTTGCATCACTCAATGCCGAACATCCTGCCATCCCTCGAGACCTTTGCAAAGGTAAGCTCGTGTTTCTACTTTATATGCTGTATGTATCACTAAGAGGCGCGTCTCACAGGGAACCCTCGCTACAGCAGCAACATTATCAACAGTTGGTTGGTCCGCATACAAGCAGTTGTTTGTTCGCTAAGCAAGTTTATGTAGGCGTAGGTCTCTTGTGGTATGGCCAAAACTACCTCATTTACCCTTCTGCGTTTCCTCCTGGCTCGCGAACCGGTACGTGGTGTCGCATAAGGAAGCGTTCTTAATCAAGAATCGCGATGTTAGACGTCCCTGTTCCTACGGGCGTGCCCTACGAGGATCTGGAACTAGAGACGCCAGACAAGATCAAACTTCGGTGTTATTTGCTTCCTCAAAGGAGATCTTTGGGAATTCCTCAAGCTTTTCCTGTTGAAGGCGACCAAACTATGACGGATGACCAGGTCAAGTCGCTTCTATTGCAGCCTTTTTCGCATCGCTGATAACCTGCACAGTTCATCTCCAGCAGACCTACCGTTATCATGTTTCATGGAAATGGGGGAAACCATGGACACAGGGTTCCCCTTGCGAAGGTTTTCTACTTGAAGATGCGATGCAATGTGTTGATGATGTCATATAGGGGGTATGTTCAGTTTCTCCTCCTCACTTTCTTTACTGCTTTCTTAACGCTCCGTTAGCTATGGACTTTCAGATGGTTCACCATCAGAAGCAGGTGGCACCTCTTAACTGCCGCGTGGAAGTATAACTGACGCAGTCTATCAAGGTCTTCAAATTGATGCCCAATCCGGTTTAGACTACATATTGTCAGATCCGTTGTTTTCCAAAACACCAATCGTATCTTGTCATCCTATTCATATTTCGGGCAAAAGCTAATTCCTAACCGCTCCAAGATATTGTACGGCCAGTCGATCGGCGGCGCTGTTTCCATTGACCTTGCAAGCCGTAATCCCACCAAGGTGCATTTTCCCCTTCTTCCCGCATCTTTAATCAGCGATCGATTCTGTCGGTGTCTGTAGATAACGGCGCTTATTCTCGAAAACACTTTCACATCTTTACCAAGTCTCGTGCCGCATGCCTTACCCCTCCTTGGGCCATTCTCCTTCCTATGCCACCAAAAATGGAATTCAATATCTAAGATTCCCTTGATTCCAGCTACTACTCCGATCCTGATGTTGAGCGGCGCTAAAGATGAGATAGTACCTAGGGAACATATGCGGACTCTATGGGAGGCAGTCGCACGCCGTGGAGAAAAGAAAACACCGGGAGGTAAAGAGTACAAGATTGGTTTGGAGCGGGCCAAATACATGGAATTTGAATATGGCGGCCACAGTAATGCTATCCCTGTTCGATTTGGACATCTTTCGCTGAAAACAAAATCTATAGATGACACATGTGTGCAGACAGGGTATTGGCCAGCTGTTGCAGAGTTTGTTGCAAGCCTGGAAGCGCATGGACCCCCTATAGAAACACGCGAATGACGAGATTGATATCAAACTGTTCCCCTCCAAAAAAAGGTTTCGTTTGAAATGTTTCTGCGTGGACCATTGCTATTACCGGACACGACCCCGACGACCACGTTTTGTTACATATAGTATTGGTACTGGTAATACTACAGGTTACATAGGTAACTCAGGTAACTACAAGAGCAAGTTCGTTGACCACTGATAGGTCTGTAGTAAAATAAGAAAATGAAAGAAGACGATGGGATAATAAATGAGGGTAATATCGTGAGCGGGCATGAGTCTTTGAATGCCGGTCGTGAGTTTCTTTTACGTTTCAGGGAGCTCTACTAGTGCGATGAATTCAAATAGGATCCATCAAAATGCCGACGCTGAGGGACGACTTCGAATGCCTAAAACGGCAAGCGCGGTCAGGTGGTGTGATTTTCGGCGCGCAAATTATCGACATATCGGGGAATTCGGCGGCATCATTCTCCGAAATCAAGGAAATTAACTCTAGTTTACTGTTGGACTTTATCACGAAATCCATTTCCGTCGTCAATAAAACATATATATTTTCTCCGAAACCTATCGGATGTAGTAAGCATGCGCTAATCCCTCATCTCCTCACCTGATCCGAATTTAATTGTCTTTACAGGCAAAGACCTTTTTTTATCATTTGTTTTTAGGCTTCTATATTTCAAATCCTGATCCTCACCTTTTTTCTCTCTCTCTTTCTCTCGTCCTCCATGTTGAAGGGTAAGGCTTGCATCAACTGCCGGTGAGTACATTTAGACTATCGTCAATATATGTGAGCCACTGAACCGCTCCAATAGAAGGAGAAAGATCGTGAGCGCATTTGAATTGCATCGACAGGCTACTAACGTTAATATACAGAAATGCGATGGAGAAAGGCCGTCCTGTGGTCAGTGTGCGCGGTCTAATGGCGCCTTTGAAGACTGCGAGTATCCAGGCGCTGGACCTACCCAAACCCAGATGCTCGAGGACAGGATCTCACATCTTCAAACTCGAATACGCCAGCTAGAAAACATGGAGGAACCTGCTCCTAATGTTGCACTACACCACCCCTATTCCAGCGCCTCCCAACCGAAAATGAGTGGTGACGCCACCCCAGGAATAAAGCTTGGTCCGTGAAAGTTCAGCACTTTTGTCTTTTGCTCTAACTCACTTTCTTTGAAGAGGAGCATGAAAACCCTAATAACAGACTCCCTTCCTCCTCTAAACCCAGCCCTCCACAGAATAGGCAGAAAAATAGCTCATCTCCTGCCTTGTCCCAGGAACCCCCCACGAGTATCATGCTACTTTTGTAATGTGTCCTTGAAACTTCGTAAATGCACGCATTTAACAAGTGTTACAGAATCAATACTTTTTACCAGCACTGTTTCCGTTTAGGCTTTTTCCTCAATGTCGAGCGCTTTCACAAGTCTCTCACACTTCCACTACCACTTGGCCACCACTCTCGACCCACTCCGGCGCTCATTAATGCCGTATACTTATGGGGCTCTCATTTATCTGCTCCTTCAAATTCTCCGCAACCATCTACTTCCACTCTCCCGGCCGCTGCTGACAGTGTAGAAGAAGGCGAACGTGTTGACGCGTTCTGGGCTGTCCTGATTCTTAACAACTATTGGATTGCTATACAGGAGTCCCACTCCATGTTCTACGACCTGCAAGATATCGTAGTTGATCCTCCTTGGCCCATGGATGTAGCCGAATATCAAATGGTGGGCTAGCTACTGTCGCCATCTAACCATTTCTCACTTTTATATCATAACGTTATAGCAACTCCTGCCCCGCGTTAGCAACGGTACGATCAAGCGATTCTTGGAGTGCACGAATATTGAGGGGTTCTCTATCTCTGCGCTCCACGCTAAATCCTCTGTACTACTAGAGCAAGCAACGGTCCTCAGAGGCGTACATATCAACGAAATGAATCCATCGGCAGGCACAGAGCAAATGGAACTATCCAGCGACTTTGCGCGCCTCGACTCTCTCCTTGATGAATTCAAAGCCCAATTTCCCTTGATCGAACAAATGGACGTTAAACCCGCCGAGGCAGAGACGCTTGCCGTGATGCAGATGATGACCCATGTCGCCATCATCAAATTGCATCTGCCCCTTTCAGACAATGGCAACGTGCGCTCTAGACAGAAGGCCCTTATTGCTGCTCAATCAGTCGCAGTTTTAACGCATAATATAACATCGACGAGCGCTATTAGGATTGATCCGATAGTTGGGGTGAGCAACCGTTCATATTCACACTGTCTACTATTAAGCTCTAGCTTGAACTAAATTTATTCCCGTGCAGGTGCTCTGGACAGCTGCTTGCGAAGTCTTTATTCACGAGCTCCTAAAAATGGACTCGGCAGCATCTGGAAATAATCCTCGTTGGTCTACGCTACTCCACTCCATTCTGTCACATATGAATAAATTCTCCCTCAATAACGCATTTATGAGTAAGTCCCTGACTCTTATTTTGTGATATCTTGCGCTGATTCTCTGACCTCAGAATTCCTGGTGAATCGTTTACAACGGAACTATCCTGCCGCTCTTACATACTGGTAGTATCAGCAGTACCTTGTATACTTGTGGTAGTGGTGTATATACCCATGCTTTCGACCGCTATCACGATGCGTTGAGAATGAAGGTCGATCATTGATCGATCAATAACCATATCGGGTTAAGGGGACCGCCCAAAAATAACCAAAAATCCTGCACAATTAAGGTCGCCACCTCCTCTCCCAATGTTCGCCAAATTTAGTTATTCTATTTTTTTTTGATGGACTGTATTGCTATGCTCGTTTACAGTATATTCTCAAATATCCGCATTCCCCTTTCACCTACTGCACGAGTGCTGCATCTCGCCGACCCAAACAATCCTAAAAGTCGACTTTTGATAGCAGCTCAATCCTCCTCGGGGTCGACCAGTTCTAGCTTACGATGCTCATTATTTTGTTGGCTCCACGGGCCATCCCAGATCCAATTGCGGGAAAGATTGCCCGTCGTGCCGGAACGCCACCACAAGTCAAGGCTCTTACCCTCGACACCAACTTCAAAGCAATCGACTCCTCAAAGTAAGTTTCTCAGAATTAGGATCACTGTAATTTTCAATGACCGATCATCTGATTTGAAACACAGAGTTGGTCCCGTCAACTTTGCTGTCAAGGGCGCCAACATCAAGGGGGCAGCTGGCGACATTGATACCTCCACTGTCGGTCCCGCGCGTCGCAGCCGCATTTATGGCAACTCTAGGCGTGGCTTGTTCGACTTTGTGGGTGACGCGATCGACTGTTCGTATATTCTCATGTTTCTGTCTTGTTCATCACAATTAATGTCGTACCTTTTGCAGCTATCAAAAACCTCAATGATTTCGACGTGGACAAGTCAAAGACCCTTGACCCGCTTACTTTGAACAAGAATTTCAACCTCTTGAATCAGCAGCTGTCATGTCCCCCCATCACTGCTTCGCTCAAAATTGACGTGGACGCGAAAGCTAGCGCTCTAGTAACTATTGGCGTTGCTGCCTCTGGAACGATAGTGCCGCCCAAGGTCGACGACTTTGCTGTCATCACCAGTACGTCTGCTCTATCTTGATTTAACAAATGTCAAATTAATATACTTCCTAGGCCTCACCGCTGACCTCGATGGCAGCGTCACAATGGTTGCAACTGCTTCCGTATGTAAATTAAACTATTCACATCAAATCTCAAGAGACGACCTCTGGTATAGGGCACTCTTGATTCTGGGAAAAGGAAAATATTCGAAATCGGGGTACCAGGACTGGACTTTCCTGGGTGACTTCATAGTTTATTACACATCTCTTTTTTTAATTGACGACGATGCGCTTATAGCGTCCTTACCATTGGTCCGACTTTTGAGGTCAATGCCCAGGCGACTGCTCAACTAGATATTCAGGCGGACATGACTGTCGGTCTGAACTACCATGTTGAGAAAGCTCAGCTCGTCTTCCCCCCTGATAGCAAGAAGGCTCAAGCTGCAGGAAACGCTTTTACAGTCGGTGACACCCGTGCGTGATGCATTTCTGAGTTTCCCGAATTTTTTTACTTACGCTCACTCCTTATAGCTCTCAAGCTTTCTCTTTCTCCGTCTGTCAAGGCTACTGGCACTGTCGCCGCCCATCTCATCCCTTCACTCAACCTCAAGGTTTCCGCCTTAGGTGACATCGTAGAAGCTGGTGTTTTCCTTGAGCTCGATGCCTCTGTAGATATGAGCCTTTCCCTGGAAGGGGGGAAGGCTATTCAGACTCAGCTTTCGACTAAAGCAACATCGATCAAAGCGACATCAGCCAAAGCAACCTCGACTCAGGCAACATCGGTCAAAGCAACGTCAGCTAAAGTGGCCTCGACCAAGGCAACATCGGTCCAAACGACATCGACAAAGGCGGCAACTGCCACGTCTGCTACACCTTCCACCACCCAGCCTGCGAAGGGCTCTAACTTGAGTGTCACGAAAGACGCTAGCGCCTCATTCGGTGGCTGCTTCAAGATTGGTGCTGGTTTGGATGTCAATGCTGGTGCAGATGCCAGCTTTTTTGGCCTTTTCGACAAAAATACTCAGGTGACTCTATTCTCGAAGAAGTTTGAGATTTTCAAGGTACGTTATTTTTTCATCGAACCATAAGGTGCTGACTATTCCCTTTCTTTAGAAATGTTTCGGTAATGCGAAGCGGTCTTTACCTACTCCCTCTAAACTGTTGCTTCCCGGTGTCCGAAAACGGGCCCTCACCTGTGCTCCATCCGGTGCTGGCGCAGCGGTTGCTGTGGCAGACCAAGTTGTCCAGGCTGGAACGTAAGTACACGTCTCCCTCCCTCTTTTGTTGAGCGTGTTTAACTTTGCTTTAGGATTACTGCTGCTTGATCAACGCCCCTAGACAGATCTGCTTGTTCTTGGGTTTTTTTTAGCGTATAACGATCCAATGGGATTGTGTCTATAAACAAATGGGCGTGAATGCATTAATGTCAGCTACAAAATGGATAACAAAATGGAAACCAACATTGTTTTGAAACAGGAGCAATCAAACATCGATCTGTGGGACTGTGTGCTAGTTCGACTAGTTCTCTGCTCCCAAAATCGTCATGTTCAACAAATTAGAGCCGTCACCAAAAACGGTACGGTATCACGCAGCCCATGTTGCCTCGCTTGTATCTTTAGCATGCTCGAAAAGACATTGAGTGGGCCAGGCAGGATAGAACATTTATTTGTCTACTAGTATACCTATTTTACCAAACTAACGAATTAAGACGGTTTTCCGCTGCCACTGATGAGCGGGAATGGTCGGGTCGTGGTGGGGCAATAAAGGGGACAAAGTTTTCGTGGGGTTGGTCCAACAAGTCCTGCCCCTCCAAGCTGAATGTCATCAATCCTATACATTTGCAGTCCACAAAGTGTGGACTGCAGCTTTCCCGGTGGTCAGATATGGACCAGGGAAACCATGGCTGTCCAGGCATAAAGGCAGCAACAGGGAAATGGGTTCAAATGGCAAGTGTAGCTGTTGTACTAGATTTTTCACGTCGAAAGAATACAGTATAGCTGCTACACTTGCCATTTCCCTGTTGCTCATATGGATATGTCGTACTATACACCAAATATTCCAGGAGCAACCAGTAATAATGCTAATGGTGGTAGAGGAAATGGAGGACCATTCTGCAGCGGCTCGAGGTGTCATTAAATTAACGCAACATATAGTCTTACTGT
>JABCKM010019892.1:5396-35054 GCA_018221805.1 Rugosomyces carneus
ACTCACCCATTCGATCCAAGAAGGACGAATATGCCAGACTTAGGTATATCGAACGAGAGATCTGATATTGCGACCACGTCCGGCTTTCGACTTAACACGGAGGACTTGAAGGTTTTATTAAGGTTCCGCACAGAGATAGCAATATCGTCGAGTAAAGCAATGTCTTCATTACTTCTCGCCTTTCTCCAAAATGTCCAGGACCTGCGAGATGGGCTAGGGATTTCATACAACCGTCGTTCGAGTAGAACAGCTAAACAAGGCCAGAGGAAAATATCGATCTACAAGGGATCTCGTTTCAAACGGAAAATGTAGAAATTAAAAGAAAAAGACATACGATGGCGACGATAATCATCACTAACACTATGAGCCCGTTGTCAGGATCACCTTTAAGTATGTTTGTTGGCGTGAGATGATTTTCGTATCCGCCTATGCCTCTCAGTGCGAAGACATAGAAGCCCGGCGGAAAGATGATAGAGAATATCAATGCCCCTCCATTTCCTGCTTGTTTAAAAACAACCGCAACAATGACGAAAAGGATGCTTAAGAATGTAGTGACGACAGCTGCTAGCTGGGGACTCTTGCCGAACGGTGCAGCAATGAAAAAAGACCAACTTGCCAAGACAAGCCCAAGGAGAATGTGCAGCACAATGATTAATCCAGCGTTTGATTCCGTAAAGATACGGAAGCTCCAGACCACGCCGACGATCGCCCATGCAGGAAGGTAGGTCAAAGAAATACTTGTGTGCCATGAACTACAAGGGTGTCAGATTTTGGACGCAGAGAACATGCTTAGAACAACTTGCATAATTCTTGCAGAGTCAAGCAGGCCCATTGCCCTCATATGTGAAGTAGTACCGCTTGCTCGTTCTCCAGCGACCGCTCCAGGAAGTTGGTAGGCAATCCCGACAAAGCAAACAAACCTGAATCAAATCAATCAATTTCGGTCTCAATCCCTGCAAAAACTCGTGCGGTGCGCACAGTGCAATGACGAGAAGCTCCCTAATTCCTCGGATGTAACCTGGGAAGGGTTCAAACTTGTTGGCCCGAGTTATGAGGACGTATTACTTACTAAGTCGAATTTGTGTTGCCTGCTCTTCATTTGTTTCTTTGGTGTATGGCCACTGGAGGGGGGTTGGCAGCTTGACGCCAGTTTTGAGTTCTATAATCGCCTATACGTTACGTCAACACTTTCTTGATTGCTACGTCTTTAATTGACTGACTTGATCAATTGCCCACTGCAATGGCAATATCCTCTTTTCAAAGTCACTTCTATGTTTGATAACATCAATAAAAGTCAAGCCAACGTCAGCTCGGATGGTGTAGTTGATGGCTTTTCCACTGCTGGTATTTGCGGGGATGTCATTGAACGCGATGGCTGCAAAGCACTCCGACAAGAAATTGAAGTTTTGTGGACAAGAAAAAGGAATGTCTGCTGGATCTTCTACCTGCTTGACAGCAGCCAGCTGGGAAGGGGAAAACGAAGTTGTAATGTGAGCCATGATATCTCTAGGGGACGGTTTGCTCGTCCCGTCAGTCCCGTCAGCCCATATCAGCGTAGAACCACTACCTATTTCCTCCTGAAGGGAGAAAATAGAGACAGGATCGCCGATTCCGTACTGAAAGCCATAGATGTTGCATTAGGTTTGGCGCGACAAAGTAAATGATTACCTACGTTGTTTGGTTTATTAAGGAATAGTTGAGCAACAGCTAGAAAGATCCCGTAAGCGACGGGAAGAATGAAGCATCTTAAGACGTTCAACTAGTTCAAACAAATTGGGTTAGCCAAGATTTCTCGCTGTATAGATGACTTACTAAGGGGTGTTTAGAGAGTACTATCCAGTTTTTCCAAATTAGAGCCCGTAGCTGGATCCAAAACAGGTTGGACATAAGTGGAGACAATTCAGGCAACAACGATCATGGTGCAGAAGATGTAGTATGTAACAGCGCCTGACTCTGCGCAGCAAAACTGGAATCAAGACTCAGCTTAGGCGTTTAGTAAGCGGCGGAATAGATATGCCGCACTCCTGTGGCTGTGTATTCAAGGTACCTGACCGATCATCGAGCCAAATAGCTCATCATAACGCGTCCATGCACGCTACCACGTCCGCCAAGGTGAGTTCGTTCATACGACTGGCTGTATGCGAAACATATCTTTGAGAATTATTGTAGGCACAGGAGGCTCGTTCGTCTGCACTCCAGGCAGAAATTGATATCCTCCAACAAATACTTGGGTCTGATCGCGTATGCCAAGATATACCATGACAACCTCTTACACCTTTCTACTGCATTAGGGAGGATCAAGAGGCCGAAAAGATCGTAGGGAAACATATCAAGCTTTTACATCGCTATAACGAAGCAAAAGATGCCGCACAGGTATGGGCATCGTTGCGCATATATTGTTCTCTTCACTTTGGATCCAGATTTTGATAGGAAGGGTATGTAAAGACACAATTATTTACGCCAATTAACTGTCCGTCGTAGCTGGCTATGCTCAAAGGAACGACAATCAGACAGATTCACGAAGATCTCGGACTAGATAGCGATGACTGAAAAACGGTAGAATTTGTAGCTATCCAGCTTGTACCAGACCCTGCCCAAATTCCAACTGCTTCTAGAGACTCAGCATCCATGGATTGTAGCGAAGCCGGTGGCCATATTTTTTCGGGAGTAAAGACGTCCTCTGTCGAGCTATTGCCAAGAGTCCCATGTTCATTCCATCCCCAACCCCAAACTTGATGAGATAGTCCTGGTTCTACACCAGAAGCAAGGAGTACGAGTACGTGCTCGGTACCACACGCCAGTGTAGATATGTGACTACCAGTGGGTACCAAGAAATCCACTAGGGCGAGAGTCGGGCATTCAGTCACTACCGAGTTTGAGATAAGCTCTCGACCTAGTTGACCATGAGAGCTGCTGCCAGTCGCGAGTATACGGGAATTTCCCTTGTCGCCTCCTTCATTTATGACAACATATGTACCATTCCAGGTACAGCCGAGGTGAGTGACAGCTTTAACGCTTTCTAGTCCCTGTAGTTGGCCTTTTCTATTCGACCCGAGCCCTGAAACCTTGCCAGATGCATGTAGAAAGGCAGTGTGTTGACTGCCAAGTGCTCCATATAGAACAAGGTCACTGGAGTCACCAATATGTAGGAGGGCTGGTTTGGAGATATAAGGGACGGGGCGTCCTCCAGATCCAAGCACCGAACCAAGTTGACCATGTCGTGCGGTTCCCCAACCTACCCAGCAAGTACGAGCGGGGCTGCTAGTCCATACAGCTCGGAGTTGAACAACAACATGACGCTGTCCCGATGATATCGACTGGACTGTAATGTGGGCGCTTTTCAAGGGCGAACCATCCAACATTAAGTGTCCAAATTCGACAGCGTGGAGGGTGCCCTTCACATAACTCTTTTTGCTGTCTTTCCCTCCAATTCCAAGGTCACCAAAGTCATCAGCGCCCATGGATATCAATATATCCCCTTTCCCACCACACGCTAGAACGATATACGTTGTCTCCCAGGAGGCAGAAATGAACTTGGCTTGGTAGTTAGCCAAGCCATTCTGATGTAGTGATAGTTGAATGGGTCGAAAGATAGTAGACATGCTTGCCTCGACAAGCTGACGGTATGCTGTTCCCAGTTGCCCTGCCGACCCATCGCCACTTGCCCATATCTCTCTTGTATTCGTGCCGTGCTCGTCACGAGTCTCCAGGAGAATAAGAGTATGATTAGCACCCGCAACAATGTCAAGGACTTGACAGGTATTTGGAGGCAAAGTACCTGGCGGGTGGCCGAGGAAAGAACATTTTTTGAAAGTATGAGAGTCGTCTAGGGTTCCGTTTGAAAGTTGCCCGTAAGCATTGGATCCTGCGGACCAGAGAGTGAACATTTGGCTGCGGCTGACGTTATCTGTCAACATCAATATTCAAATTCAACGCCGCCACCAATGATCTTGACTGACTCGTGCGGTAGTAGGCTGTTGTTGACGTTACAGTTAGTTCGTTTCAGCCTGCCGCCAACAACGACTTCCACTGACTCGAGTACTTGATATAAAATGGGCCCTCCGACTACTAGCTTAGCTTAATCACATTCGTTTCAGTTGTCTAACTATTTATGGATGCGAACGCGGTTTTGCAAGCAACGCGAGGAATTCTTGGTCTCGTCGGCCCCGCTATCGACATCATTGCGACAAACGCTCTCGAAGAAACTAGAACCATACCCGGAGTTTCCCTACTTTCATTGGCACCATATCACATCACACTCTTCACAAAAGCAGAGCTACAAACTATTCCCGCCGAGCGACTCAAAGCGGTACAACCCGACACGCGTCACATTCACTCAGCAGGCATAGGTGGAAAGAAGTCGTCTGGGATATTTTTCGTGGTGATCATATGGGCTGCAGGCCAGCAGACTCGTAAATCCCTTGGGCTCCCTCCTAAGCACTTTCACATCACCCTATCTGTTCATGATGAACATGACATCAACAAGGGCATAGACACTCTGTTTCCCGGTCAATTCCCTCACAGCCCTTCCCCCGACTTTCTTGACCATCTGATATACACTCTGCAAGCATTTGGACAGCATGAAAGGGCACTAGAATATTGCAAAGACTTGGTCCTTTCGATTGTCGATTCATATAAGGGCTTCTTAAGGCTAGCCGACACAGCCTTAAGGCTTGGTTTGCATAAACTTGCAATGCTATCCTACGCTTGTGCCTACGATCGCTCAAACGATGACAAGGTCCAGGTGTACTCTGTGAAGAAAATTATCGAATGTTCCAAGTTTACAGAATGGGAGACTACTCTCCTGGAACACGAAATACATCAAATACTACCAGAGTTATCTGAACTGCTCTTGTCTCGCTGGCCAAACGAGCTGCGCTCAAGCCTCGGTGACAGCGATGTTACACCGATCCTGCGGCTGGAACCCAGGGAATCACTTTTCATTCCCTCAAACATGCCATCTCAACCGTTTTATAAGCTACCTCGTTTCTTCCGCTGGCTCGTGCCCAACCATCTCGCCATCATGTCAACACCACGCCGAAAAGAGGACATCACCGCCCTAGCCTCTCCTCATCTGGGTATTCGACACGTACTCACACTTACGGAAGAGACCCCCCTCCCAACTTCGTGGTTTAGTGGTACGACTATCATGAACACCTATCTGCCCATTCCCAATTATCATCCACCATCTATAGAACAAATGGATCTAGTTATGGCACTGCTTCAAGACGAAACAAAATTACCCTTGTTGATTCATTGTGGAGGCGGGAAAGGTCGCGCTGGGACTGTGGCCGCCTGCTATATTGCAGCCGGCGGTTTCGGAAAACCTCATTCAGGCCTGAAACACCCACGGCTCTCAGCTGCTGAAGCAATCAGTCAACTTCGCGCTATCCGCCCCGGCAGCTTAGAGACATCTCAGCAAGAAGCCTTTGTGTCACAGTGGTGCAGCACAATCTGGAAGAGGCAGTCCGTGTACCCAGATCTACCATCCGAACCTCCATCATGTCCTCTCGCGATTGAAGGCTCACTTAGCCCAGAGAATGATCTTTTCATTCTGGTTGGACTCCCCGGCTCCGGAAAGTCGTGGTTCTCTAAATGTGTAACAACGCGTGACACCTCCGGATGGACGTTAATCTCTCAAGACGACTCTAGAAGTCGAGCATCTTGCGAGTCAGCAATTGGAAGGTCCCACCACAACCGGGTTCTTCTCGATAGATGTAACATGGCAGGGGAGGATCGAAAGTGGTGGCTCGATCTCGCATCGACCTGGTGCAAGTCACCCGTTTGTGTTTTCTTTGACTACGATCGCGCTTTATGCATCGCGCGTGCTCAAATGCGGACGGGACACCCGACTCTCCCGCCAGGCAGTCGAGTGCGTAATGCCGTAAGCCAGATGGAAAAACTGTTCGAGAAGCCAACGTTGCGGGAAGGCTTTAAAGCAATCGTCACTGTCCAATCCTTTGCCGCCGCCCAAGACCTTGTTTTGCGCTTGTCACCCCCTATCAACATCTTCAAATTTCCTCGGACTCCACATCTGATAAATTTAGGGGCGGCGTCTTCAGACGATATCGTGACGGACGTCGCAGCTATAAAATCTCCAGGGAAAGTCTTGATCACAGAAAAGATCGACGGAGCAAACATGGGGTTCTCTTTGTCGTCCGACCGCTCTCGCATTGTCGTCCAAAATCGTTCCCACTATGTAAATCCTTCGTCACATGAACAATTCAAGAAGCTTGGAATCTGGGTCGATCGCCACAGGGAGGACCTCTATGGAGTTCTAGACCGTGACCCTTTCTTCCCGGAACGTTATATTCTATTTGGAGAATGGATGTTTGCAACACATTCTATTGCTTATACTCATCTTTCCGATTTGTTTATTGCGTACGACTTATACGACCGCAGCACTAAAACGTGGATGGACAGAGACTCTGTTTCTCAACTGTTATCCCCGACCTCGATCTCCCTGGTCCCTATCATGTACGAAGGAGCAACAATGCCAACGGATGGGGAATTGCGAACCATGGTCCAACTTGGCTCGAAGTTTTGGGACGGCAGGGTGGAAGGTATTTACGTCAAAGTGGAGCGGGATAACTGCGTGGTAGCGAGAGGCAAGGTCGTTCGAAGTGATTTTATTGCGGGGAATGAGCACTGGAGTAGGGGGAACCTCAGAACAAACGGATTGGTGGTAGATGCTAACCATTAGGTTAGGTTAGTCCGAATCTCATATCATGGTTGTCCAAAACTTTTGCGCTATCCACCTCCAATCCTTTCATGGCGGTCTGCTTGGATACCGGACTATGTTCAACGCGGCGCCTTCACTACTCTCTTGGCCTCCGATACTCTCGAGTAGATCGGACTCGGACACCACGTCATCTTCTTGACTCAGAAGCCGACAGTTGGTCGGATATCTGTTGAGGCACTTATGAAGCATGAAGGTCTCTGAAGAGACGGCAGATCAACCCCCACTGGCTATACATTATTACTAGTGTATGCAAAATAGATGTATGTGCCAAGGGGAATCCATGGAAGGGGACCGACTGTCGTAATACCTTGGCCTGTGATGCGAATGATTGACTTACTCAGACATTTCCTGTAATCTATCGGGCAATGACAAACAACTGAATAGGTTGGCACGTTCTGTCACAAGTTTCCACACACGAAACATATAATACACGCTCGAGAGAGGTGATTGAATCAGGGCGGAAATGAATATAGAAATATAGGCATCGCAACTGGCTACACCCAACATGAGAGACGCATTCGACCCCTTTATAATACTACTTCGGTCATTTGTTTCTTGTAGTCTCGTTCACTGTGTTGCATAATGATATATATAATGATAACCTGGTCCGGTCACCTTACCCTGGCACAAAGTAATTTTATCTCATCATCTCGCACCTCCATAAAATCTATCAAACTTGCAAGCATCAAGATCAATTTCTACCTCAGTCGCTCCAACAGTCGCTCTAACACTTGATAACATTGCCAAAATGTCTTCTTACTCTCTCTTTTGCCTGGGAAACCCCCTACTCGACATTCAAGTCACCAACGGGGAGGCACTACTCAAAAAATACGATCTTAAGGCCAATGATGCCATCTTGGCCGGAGAAAAACACGCGCCTATGTAAGAGTGTTTAGAGTCTTCTATCCTCTTGATCTGACTGGGAACTTATAGCTACGATGAAATTGTCAAGGGTAAAGTAACCTACGTCGCTGGGGGCGCTTCACAGAATGCTGCCCGTGGAGCTGCGGTCAGAATCCAATTTTTGCTGCATTGTGGCGCCTTATCTAAGTCATCTTGTACAGTACATCTTACCCCCAAAATCTGTCGTCTTCGCTGGCTGTGTCGGCGATGACCAACTTGCAGAGCAGCTCAAAGCAGCCAACAGACGTGAAGGTCTCGACGAAGTTTACCAAGTCAAGAAGGGTGAAAAAACAGGCGCTTGTGCTGTGATCATCACTGGCCACGATCGGTATGGGTTTTACCATTTCTTCTTGATAAAAGTCAACTGAACGAATCTCCTACTATAGATCTCTTGTAACAGATCTACGATCTGCAGAGAAATTCGAACAATCCCATTTGTCATCTCCTACTGTGGCACCTCTGATAGATGCTGCTAAGTTCTTCTATGTTGAAGGGTACTTCTTGACGCACGGTGTTGAGTCTACCTTGGAGGTTAGTCAGAAGGCCTCGGCAGCGAGCAAGGTTTGTCGTGTTCTGCATCACCTGGACAACTTTTTTAACGGGGGAGGACTAATCATCAATTTCAGACTTTTGTTCTCAACCTCTCCGCTCCGTTCATACCCCAATTCTTTGGTGCTCAGCTACAAAAAGTGATGCCTTTTTGCGATGTGATCATCGGGAACGAGACAGAGGCGGAAGCGTGGGCTAGCGCCAACGGACTTGCAGACATTAACGACCTCCCTGCCATCGCCAAAGCCATTGCTGCTCTCCCCAAGTCAAACTCGTCGCGTCCTCGTGTGGTCGTGTTTACACAAGGAGCTAAGAACACCATTTTGGTGACATCCGCTGAGCCTGAAAAGGTGAAGACGTTCCCAGTGACACCTTTGGCAAGCGAAGAAATTGTTGATACTAACGGTGCTGGTGATGCGTTTGCTGGGGGTTTCCTCGGAGCATTGGTTTCAGGAAAGTCCCTTGATGAGTGCGTAGAAACTGGTCACATTATGGGTCGTATGTGTGTACAACAGGTAACCGCTTCAGTATTCCTAGAGATCTGGAACTGTTGAGCTGACATCTGATAGATCGGACCTCAATACCAGTGGCCCAAGGTAAAAGTCTTGTGAGGAATTAGAAAATATGTATCATAGTCACTGTAGAGATATAGCGACAAGTTTAGCAACAAATTATTCTTGAGATTGTGAGAAGCGAGGACAACTGCTTCCATGAATAATCAAGATTCAGAGACAGTAGAGTACAATACGATAGTTATGTGTACAAATAAAGGTATGTTTTGTAATAAGAAAATGTCCGAGGGAAATCCAACACGGTGCTTTTGGTAATGCAAGACCAGGAACAAATGACTAAGAAATAAAAGGGGTCATGTCAGTTCGTCGGCGCCTGATAATCGGGTTGCTCGACGTTATTACAGATAATATCATGACGGAGGCGGAGAAGCGAGGGATTCCTAGAAAGCAGACAAGGTATTCAGCCAGCGCACAAACGTCCGCTAAGATCGACGCACCTGGGTTAGAAGCTCAGCTTAAGAAAAAAACACACAGGCAACTCAGCAACGACAAGGCGTTTAAGTGAATGTAGAAAAGAATAACAGACCAGGATTGAGCATCGGCTCTCCATCTTCGGTCAACATATGTTCCATGGGCTCTGGCCGGCCTAAGGGCATGCTGTTATACCCATGCAAACCATTGCTGTTTTTCTCCGGAATGTTGATGTTACAAGGCCGATGGTCTACTGGGTAAGACGAAGAGGATATCGATCCAGTTCTACTTTCAGCGTGCGAGCGTTCCGCTTCCTCAAATACAGCTTTCATCGCAACCTGTGTGATCTCCAGTACTTGTTCTCTTGTTAGAGCGGTAGAGTTTGAAGAACCAATTGTGGGATTCATGACAGGCATGGGATGTTGAAGGGCAGACATAGGCATATTTACGTGGTTGTTTTGCGGAGGTTTGGAATTTTGGATTGGGTTTTGAGGACACGATGGTGGCATAAGTCTCTGTTGAGCAGTAACAGGCACATACATATGATGTTGCTGATTAGCATCCGTCGGATCAACTGGGCTGGGCTGGGCCTCTCCATTTGGGCGGTAATGAGGAGAATAATACACCTGTTCATAACTCATCTGTTGCATGTTATTGTCAGGCCATGAGTGAGGATAGCCCCATTGTGCTGTTGGATTAAGCCTTGTTGCTGATGTTGGGAGACCGATTTGTGAACATTGGGGGTCGACCATGGTTGGTCGAGGGATATACGCTACAAAGGGGCATTGTGAGAGCGTCCGCAGTGTCACGCTGTCTTACCACTTACGGCCGGAGTTGGTGACGGTATGTTGGCGGTAGTAATTTGACAATCCTGGGCGGATATTCTGCATAGAATAAATTGGGGGATTTGTTGAGGGGGGTATGGCCGTCCTGTCTTTGGTTTGAGATGAAGGCGTAGAGCTCCTACTCTTTGACTGCGATTGAGAGGAGCTCTCATCTCCATCTGCTTTCATCTCTTGATCTGGGGGTTCAATGACGACACCGTTATGCCTTTCGAAGATGAAAGCTGAGTGCATAATTCGGGACTAGCACTTGAAGAAAGGGATAATACCGTGATTTCTGATGCCTCCTAAGAGCGTCTGTCTGCCAAGGTGTTTCTATAGATTCATTAAATGGTAGGTGGTGTAATAATCGACTCACCCGTGTAAATGTGGCATCGCACTGTGGGCAGGCACTGTAAAAAAATCAGTGCTATCAAAAGGATGAACACAAATAAAGATCGACGAACAAGCCAGGCATAGAATGTACTTTCGTCGTCCTTTGATGACGTTTTAGATCAGCTTCACGCGCAAATTGTTTATTGCAGCCATTGATTTTGCATGGCCAAACTCCAGTAACAACAGTCTTCTTTCTTGCCGCGTTTCGTTTCTTGGTACTTTCTTTCTTAGTGTCTTCCGATTGTTGTGGCTGGAACAATATATATAGGAATTAATAATTACTTGGGATACTGGTCGGACTCACTTGCTCTATCATTACGCTTGTCCTAACCATGCTTGGGGGCGACCAGCAATTAAATTATAGTGCTACAGACCTATTCTTCTTATCGGAGACCTAGTGGCTGCAGAAAATATGATAGTCGGGCAGATAGTAGCGCCGTGGCGGTTGCCAATGAGTGAGGATACTTTGTTTATATCGCGGCTTTATGACAAACAAGGATCAGGGGAATTAGGGGGTAGGCGCGCATGTTTCATTACAACAGAAAGAAAATATTATTATTCTGCCTTTTAATACATCCTATGGACAAGAGACATCCTCGCGAGTATGACTTAGGTATGATATCAAGCACTAGTAGCAAAGTGACAATAAACAATCAAAGGAACCCTGTAAGACTCGCTCCGTCGCCCTGCACAGTTTGTCGGAACAAACCCTTCCACCCAAGGATAACCCGACATATCCACTACAGGTTTTTACTTGCGCTTCTTCACGGTGCTATCATCTTCCTTCTTTTCACCGGCGTCCGATGTAGGAGCTGCAGCTGTAGTTTTCTCAGATGGTTCAGCTTTCTTTGTAGACTATAAACACATTAGCAACTGCGTTCATGTACAATATGGGGGCAACACTGACCTTAGTGACAACCGGGCGTTGAGAGCCACCAACAAGGCCAAAGAGTGCGCCGATCATGCCAAGGAGAGTGAAGAACGCAGCGGCTAGTGCGGCACCAGTCTCAGGTTGAGTCTTAAATGCTGCGACTGGGTCGACTTTCGCAGACTCGATGAAATCAAGTGCTTTTGTGCGGATGAAATTGATAGGGTCTTCTTTGAACGAAGGGGTTGTAGAGTCATCTTCATCAACGTCGGGGGTGGCTGCCTTGTCAGCAGCACTTTCGAGAGGCTTCTTGATGTCGAAAGTTTCTGCGGCGAAAGCTTTGGCATCTTCTACTGAGTGACCAACAAAAATATTGTCAAAGAGGATGTCTTCGGTCATTGTCCAGAGTTCAACACCAATGCCGCCCTTCGTATTATTGTCAGGCAATGGGAATATATATGAAACGTTTCTACGTACAATCTTGGCCAAGGATTTCACTGGAGTCAAATCTTCGAAGAAGTTGGGGTTGGGAATCTTCTTAGGAGCCCATTCACCCTTATAGGCGGGGTTGTCAATCATAGGTGGATACCACTTGCCCTTGTAATCAGGGTTTGCTTTGAAGGGACTGTTGTGTCATTTTAGGCAGATGTGCTTTTTGAGTTACTTTATACGTACCGCGTCCATTCGCCGCAACCAGGAGCTTCAGTGCATTTAGGGTTATTGACGGTGGGGGGAACCCAATCGCCATCCTCTTCGTCATCCCACTCATCTGGCTTGGTTGCGTCTATTTGATAGTGCGTCAAAAAAAAAAAAAAAAAAAAAAAGTAGCCGAGTTATTAGAGTCATACCAGGGTCGGGAATGGTAATAGGTTCATTGTCAAGCCAGCCTTCGGGTTTAACCGCTTCTTCGTCAGGAATTTCATAGGGTGCATCCTCATCCCAATCAGCGGGCTGGAAATGGATAAGTCATTTTTATGTATAGAGTAGGTCGAAGTTGTACTTTTTTCGCGTCGGGATCAGCAATCTTCTCTTCGTCAACCCAATCAGAAGGCTTCTTGTCATTTGGGTCGTCGATTTCTTTGGGTGGGTTCACAGGAGGCTCGAAGTTCTCCAGAAGGCTGCCAGTATTTTCGTTCTCGCCATTGAAGAGAACGTTGTAGGTCTGATTAGGGCTATTGAAGGTCAATCAGATGCGAGAACTTGAAATACTATCACAAATACCCACTGAATAACAAGAGTGTAAAGGTTGGTAAGTTTTTCAATAGAAGGTCTAGGTGCGAGCTTGAGATGTTTTTCTTCAAATTCGCCAGTTTTTGGGCTCTTGTGACGGAAAATGAAGTGAACCTAGAAATACATAGATAAGTCAAAAACGAGAATTTAATGCAGTACGATGAAAAACGTACTTTGGTACCTGGGCATGTAAGGTCGGGACCAAACATGACAACCCAAGGAGTGGTATCAGAAAACTCTTTGCCACTAGTTTGAAAGCCGTCTTCGAGAAGTTTAACATAGCCACCACCACAGTTACCACCCTTCTGATACTTGACCTCGTATTGGACGACGAGAGGCTTGTCAGCGAAAGAGATGGGCTTAGCGAAGGGAGCAGAGATTGCGTGGTGAGCTGCCTTGTTCTTCGCGACAAGACCTTGATCTCCTTCAATTACAGAGATCAGGGGATCCTCGACTTCCCATTTGCCCACGTAGCTGTAGGTCTCGCTGCCAACAGGCGTCTTCTTAGTTGCCTCAGAGGGTGTCCAACGGTCTGACCAGTCGTCTGTGAATTGTTCGATGAAAGGCGCTTTGATATTAGTAGGCTTCGATACAATGTTAGTAAGTGAACATGTGAAAGTTAAACAAGCATACAGTGAACGTGGGTTTGGGAGCGTCAGAGGTTTCTGTTTCTGTATTTGCCAGCGCACCAGAAGCGGCGATAGCCAGGACAGAGAGCGCTACGCTTCGCATTGTGGTACGAAGGGCCGGGTAGTAGGACAAGAAGGATGGGAGGACAGGTGAGCTTGCGAAATTGTAATAAGCTTCGACTAAATACTGCTAATTGCTGACAGGTATACGTGGCATATTCAAAAACTCCCACACATCACGTGTCAGCTTAAATTTCAACAAAGGACAGCAAGATTATTACAGGTAAACACAGTATATACACCTCTCATCCCAGTAGGTCAGCATGTCCTGAAGCGGAGAGAGCCAGCTAGAGTGTCATCGTAGGTCAGAAACAGAGAAGAACGCGATAGTCGCCACAATGGCTACTCACGACAAACTCATCATCCAAATATTTGGATACTGCTATTTGATCACCAAGACCCTTCCTCCGCCGTGTTTTTAGTACAAGATCTCTAGCTAGAGCCTGACCAGAAGCTGGTTCTAGCGGCCGAAGTTTGATACTTGTGTCCGTGGGATCACCTGCTCAAATCCCGTCAGCCGAGCCCACTTCAAGTGACGTGGAACCGTGAGAGATGTCAGACTTCTCACCGGGCACAATGGACCAATGATCGAACACTTGTAAACAAAATGCTTGCCCTTGTGTTGCAGTTCTCAGGTCAGTTTCGAACCCGTTTGCGTCAATCACAGGGATCAATGCTTTAACTGTGTACAGCGGAGATCCCGCCTTGGGTATGTCCTGCGTCACATGTCCACGCCGCCGAGCGAGCACCGTGTAAACTGCAGAGATACAGTCTGAAGGGGCTTGAACTTCAACGTAATAGATGGGCTCCATTAGCCGAGGGGTCGCCTTTGTTACTCTGTTGGTTACATCAGGCCGGCGTATACAGATATTCATCTCACCATCAAAAACGAAGAGTAACAAACTCGACGTGCTGTGGGAACAATCTGACCCCCTCCACGGAAAATGGGCTCTTGCGCAAGGCTAGCATCCAGAATTCGGAATTTCACATTCCGCATGGCTGCATCACATTCGTTTGTATCAGCTTTCTCTGGCAAAGGAGATGGGACGCACGCTCGTCGCACAATGGGCCTTCCCGGGCACCCCACTGGAAGCCTTGCCGGATATGCTCCTTCACAGCACCTAGCAGTTTCTTATCAATCTGAAACAGCTGTTATTTAATCCATACATTGATAACATGGTGATCTCACAAACCTGTGAAGGCAGAGTATCGTCAAGGAGAATATTGGGCCCATTATCGTCAGGCCCAAACGCCCATATTGATCGTGATGCAAGTAAATCCCATTGATACTTTTCCTCAAAGAACTTGCCACGTTCTTTTACTGGCATGCGCATGTGAACACGACCCCGTTCAATGTCTTCCGCGATACCTCGCTCTAGTGGCTCAGCAATCATCGTGATTTTATTTCTATTGCTTCGGTCAACAAAGTCCATGGTACACGTTGAAACACTCACTTTTTGTTCGGGGTGTCCGCGTAACATTTTAGTGCACTAGTTTCCAGTACCGTCTCGCAGAATTTCGTTACAGGGTCCGAGACTTTGATTTCGATCTCCGAGAACAGTTTCCGTAGATCATGCATGACACAGTCAAGGTATAGCTCCCCAGTGCCAATGATAACATGCTCGCCACTCTCTTCGACTTTTGTTGACAAGAGGGGGTAGGACCTGTTGACACTTCTTAAGCCCGACAACATTTTTGGCAACTCCGATGGCGCTATCGGTTCTATTGCAATTTTCAAGACAGACTGCGTCATATGTTTGATAGGTCGGAATATGTGTAAGTCTTCCTCAATGTCCACACCGGCCAACGTGGCCGTTTTAGATATTGATGCATCGACTCCACCAATGAGGACAAGATTACCAGCGGGAACCTCGTCGACAGGTATAAAGTACCTGTAATAAGAATAAGTTTTTCGCTATGAGGTCGTCGAAGGGTGCCCACCGAGATTGGTGAATCCAAATATCTTCTACAGTGGCCTTCAACATGTCTTCCTCGTCCTCTGGTGAGTAGCCCTCGCCAAGAACTTTGATCGGCGTTCCCTTTCTAAGTGTTCCACTCAGGATACGGCCAAAAGCCCTAAAGGATTGTGCGTCCGTCGTGTGATAAAGCTTCGCGATCTGCACCATCACTGGACCCTCAGGGTCGCATGCTTTCATCGAAACCACCAGGTCTGAGGTTTGAGGACCAGTATAAGTTCCTTCAACCTGTGTTGCCAAATTCAGTTAGTCCAGAACAGACTTGAAAATTTACAAACCCGCCTTCACAGCAGCACCTGAAGAGGGTGAGGGGACGGAATCCACAATCATATCGACAAGCCCCGTCGACGGTCCAAAGAACTGGTCTAGAACGGCCTTTAGCAATGGCCTCACATCCATCTTGTACATGACAGGCTTCAGCGAGATTCGAAGATCACGCAGCGTCTCTTTTAGTGAATCTGTTTCTTCGCTGATAACATGACTGTATAGTTTATATAAAGGCTCCAGAATGAAATGCACAAAAGAGCGGTTGTGGTCGGGATCGGAGGGTTTGCGCGTGAACTTGCGCTTTTCGCTATCAAAGTAGATATCACCCCAAAGACGGGAAGCAAAAGAATGCACGTCAAGCGAACCTGAGGATAACACATTAGGGGGGGCATATTAGAGACATGGACAAAACAGTCATACCATAGGTGTCTGCATACATCTGAGCAAAGGAATGTAGAGTGAAGCACCAGTTCATGTCTGTGCTCGCGAACGCAACATTTCCGTTCTCGGGACTTAATCTTAGCTCTGGGTCTGGGTCGATAGCACTACATAAAAAGCACTTTTGTTAAATATAAGATATGCTCGTATGAACAACTTACCTAATAAATGTGTTTATTTCTTCAATGGTATGCTTAATTTTGTAGTATGCATCAGCCGGTTTAATACGAAGTTCTAAGATGAGTCGGTCAATTTTATTGACAACCAGTGTGATTTTGACTCCTTCTTGTAGGGCGTATCTGATCACAGATTCTGTCGCGACCATGCACTATGAGTGAATCATTCGTTAGCATGAGTAAAGGAAGCAGACAACTTGTATTCCTGACCCCTTCAACAACGTCTACTACGAGTAAGATACCATCCACGAGGCGAATAGCAGAGGCCACTTCGTCGACAAAGTTGACATGTCCGGGAGTATCGATAAAGTGGATAAGATGTGATTTGCCTGCTGTGGTAGAGAGAACCAACGACATTGGAGAAGATTTGATAGAAATCCCTCGTTGGCGAGATAGGACGTGAGTGTCGGTATATCGCAACTAGGAGCATCCTTTGTCAACGTGAATAGTTATTGCAAAAAAAGGGCGCCACCTGTGTGTCTGAATCCCAAGTCAGTTTATGTGTCTCAAATATGAGCATATCCATTAGAGCAGTTTTTCCGTGGTGCAGATGGCCTACAACAGCAACGTTGCGAATCATTTCGGGGAAAGCGGTCATGTTCAGAAGGAATCTGCTGAACTCTCAGTAGGAATAGAGCATTAGACGAGTTCTCAACTTGCCCCTTGTCAAACCGAGTTTCCGGCATGTCCTTTTCTTCAACAGTCCACTTTCGCACTTTTACTGGGGCAATAATGGGTTCGGTCAGCGGCTGAGCGTCCTCCTCTTGAACTAGTGTTTCCACATCTGGACCGTATACGTCGGATGCAGACGGATAATACTGCTTGTTCTCATGTAGAATTACCGCTTTATGCGTAGGTACTGGTCAAGTATAGTCTGTTCAACGTAAGAAACATGGGTACTTTAGAGATGATACGAACCATCGTCGACCTCCATTAACGCGCTTTCTTCTGGTTCCTGCAGAGGTTCGTCCTCAAAGCCTTCTAGTGGTGCTGCTGATGGCCGCTGGTTGAATGTTGTCTGCTGGATTTCATTCTCGTCGTCCGAATCAAGGTCAGCACCAATGTAGTTCCCGAATTCGTCATAATCTTCAAACGAAGCCATTGCCTAGGTGAACTCAAATTGTTGAAGAGCAACCAATAAACGAGCTATAAGGGACGGGGAAAGATTCCAGCTGAGGCCAAAGCCAGACGCGAGATAAATTTGTGACGTCGGTCACACGCTATTTTTTTCAGTCGTTCACGTCGATCTCAACCGACCATGTCTCTTTCGGATGATACGCTAAGAAAGGTGTTCGCTATTTGGTATAACTCGCATTGAAGACCCTCTGAACGCTTGCGTCGCGTCCAGATCTTGGTCCAGATCCAGCAAACTGCAATTCAATCGCAACGAGCACTACAAATATCCCAACAACAAACGACAGTAAAAGATCGTGAGCGTCGTATTCTACAGCTCACAATCGACGAAATCAGCCAGATGGAAGGCGAAGTGAATTTGTACAAGGGTGTTGGGAAAATGTGCGTAGTAAAGTTATCATCGTTCAACGTCCACACTTTATGCCACACAATAGGTTCATGATGATGCCTCGTAAGACGATGGAGGCCGAGCTGAAAACTCAAGAGAAGGAATTGGCAGACGATATTGCCAACTTGAATAAAAAGGTCTACCCAAATACTCCGGATGTACCCTTTGGTATCTGCTAACCGCCCTACCAGTCGAAATATCTAGAGAAGCAGTTCAACGATGCCCAATCGCAGCTACGAGATATAGTAAGCTCACTTCAGAGATGCGAAGATATCTCGTTGACGGTTGTACTAGTTCCATCATGCACCAAAGCAGCAATAGGAAGAGCGCACCAGGGCCACCGTACGATCATCCCATCTAGAATGACTGCGTGTTAGCCTTCGATACCAGGTGTTGATGCTAAATGTTAACGGCCATGCGTTATAGCTTAATCAAAAGGGCATCCATTGCCTTACTTTTGATCATACAACGAGAATAAACAATTATTAATGGATTGTAGTATTATTGTATAGAATATTTATCGCCCTCGTCGCTTCCTATGATTTCCACAAGGTGGGCAATCCCTTGGAAACGATATTACTCTCTTCCACGTTCGGCTTCTCAAGCCTCCTAAGCAATGTGGACTACAAGCAATATGTTCCGCTACACCAAATGGAAAGGTCGTCAAGTACATCAGTACGTAATTGTGCATAAATATAGTGTCCATGCCGTCTAATCGTAGCGTTACCGCTTGGCATATCTAAGTAGACGTGAAGCAACTGAAAGGCTCGTTAGTATCATGGTGTCACAGGAACAATATAGAGACTCACTTATAGTAACTATTAGATTGAAAACTAGGTGGATATGCGCTCAATAAGGTATTGATTGGTCTAGAGAAAGAGAGACACTCACCAAAGAATGAAAATAAGATAAAGGCATCTCTCCACCGATTATCAAAGCTGATGTTCAAGGGCGTGTAAAACTGGTCCCCCTCTCTGAACTGGCAGTAGCGACAGTCGATGGTGTCATTAAGGTTGTCAATGTAGCCACCGAACGCGTCAACAAAATCTTTGCCCCATTGCGCACAGGTTTGGCCAGAAGGCGGACTGAATCTCGCGAACTCGTCGCTTTTGCAGTTTACAACGAGACCGCTACAGAAGACATTAGAAGACATCAAACAAAGCTTGTCTGTAGCGACGTACTGTAATTCAGTCGACAGCATGGCACCCAAAGTGCGTGTATAAGGGTCCAGCTGATAGATCCATGACTTCCAAAAGTTGATCAAGGTTGGGTATGGAATCGTCACGCCGCAGAATTGCGAAAGGAGCAATGCAAAGAATGGGTTGAACAGAACAGCAACCTTTGAAACGTATTGAATTGTATGGTCATGCAATAAGCGCAAAGAAGCATACCTGCACACTGGGTGAAAGGGCCGCAACCAACTGTCCCAACGAGACACCAAACAACAGCATAAAGATGATCACCAGAAGCTGGAATCCTGTTCCGTTTAGACCAGCAGATCCTTGACCGAAGCCCATTGGGTAAACCTGGAACCATAATTAATGAGGTCTCACGGAAAACGAAGAATGAGGACTAACCATGAGAACCCAGTAGATGATGCCACATAGAATGCTGTACGGTATTTCCCCGATCAATTGGCCTATGGCAAACACGTAAGGGGAGTAAATTCGACTTGAAGACTCTAAAAGAAGCATGATGGTAAGCTTGAATATAAGGTGAGAGGAAAGTTGACGAACCTCGAACAAACACCCGACGATTCATTACGAACAGAGGTTCAATTTGAGCCATCACAAGAGCCGGTAAAACAACCACCCAGAAACTAGATAGCCATTAGTGATAGGAAGAAACTGCAAATTAACAATACTCACATCCCGAAGACCCTGAATTGCATGTCTCTCAAGCTGTTGCCAAGCTGAAGGAACGACAGCGAAATGAAAAGAGAAATGAACGCGACAACGAAAATACGGGTGAAAATGTATTCCGGAGACCTCCACAAAGCCATGTTGTTCCTCTGAACAACAGTCTTCAATTGGAATAGGAAGGGCGTAGCATCTATGAAGGGTGAGTCACCTAATAGCACCAACAAAATTTACTACTCACAAGTACTTAAAGCTTTCTGGTTGGACTCGCCTTTAGCGAGTCCTTGTGCTTTGATTTCGTTGATCTCTTTCTTCGCCTGTGCGCATTCTTCGGACTCAAGCCAAACGTCCTTCCAATCACGATCACCGATTCTCGGACTGACACCAGCACCAATGGCTTCCAGCATGTATTCCGCAGGGTTGACATTGGATGGACAAACAGCTCCGTGTTGGGCAAAGTACTCGCGGATGACACGAGAATCTTCACCGATGTCGCCAAAGTAAACCGTCTCACCACCTCGTTCGAGGAGTAACAAACGGTCAAAACTTTCAAAAAGAAGTGATGAGGGTTGGTGAATTGTGCAAAGAATGGCTTGTCCCTGATCAGCGAGCTTTCGGAGGAAGCGAACAAGGTTCCATGCGCTAGAAAGAATGTCATCAAGGGCTACTTCAATAACTGAAGCATATCATCTCACCTTTGAGCATCTAATCCAGAGGTCGGCTCATCCAAGAACAAGAGGAGTTCCGGTTTGCTAGCAAGCTCAACTCCGATAGTAAGACGTTTGCGTGCTTCGACACTCAGGCTGAATACAAGAGCTTCAGTCAGATCTTGTAACTCCAGAAGCTCAATCATCTCCTCGACATAAGCGTCCTTTTCCTCCTTCGAGATATGTGCGGGTTGACGAAGGTAGGCAGAGAAGCGCATAGCTTCACGAACAGTAGCAGTACCTAAGTTACCCTTTATCAGCAATTTGTGAATTCGAGGACAGTGTTCGCTCGCCTTCATGAACGTCCATTTGTTCAGCGTAAGCTGTGCCACGCGCGAAATCGGAAGTGAGGGGACGACCGTCTACAAGCACGTCTCCAGAAACAACGCCAACATTTTTCCGTTGAGCCAAAACGTCGAGACAAGTCGTTTTGCCGGCACCACTGGCACCCATAAGCGCGGTCAAGGTTCCGGGTTTGACATAACCGAAGACATCATGGAGCAGGCGGATAGGACCGTTGGGACCTGGCACATGGTAGTTCAGGTTCTCCCAAGTGAAGGCCTTCTGGTGAGACTGGATAACAGCCCTGGAAATGGTTTAGAATGTTGACGCTATAATATAAAAATAATCTCACTTCTCTTCGATGTACTTTTCACTATTCCTCCTGCTTGACTTCTCAGTCGACTCCCTACGCGCAGCCACTCTTTCTTTGAGAGCAGCGTTGCGCTCCTTTGTCTCTGCGGTTTCCTTAGCAAATATTCTGATAGACATATCCATGCCGTATTGCTAAGCAGATCAAGTCAAAACGCTGTGCAGAATATTAGGATGCCCAGTCCACTCACCGGAAAATACTCGAGGGCTATGATCTGAGTGATCTGGAATGCCAAGAAGAAGCCCACTAGAACAACGAAGTTGCGTCTCCAAAGATCAGCAACGTTAATATTGTATCCAGCTTTGAGGTAGTCGCTACCAGGGATGAGAGTACTACCGCCTTGCGATCCGAATAGAGTGCAGACTTGATTGGGGCCTAGACCCTCACTACATGGTATTCAGCATGATGGAACAGATTCGAAAAATTCTCGTAAACTTACGGATATTTGTTAACACCAAATCCGTTTCGGGGAACAATCGAGTTGCCATCACAGGTAAACTATATTAAGGGAATGATAAGATAAATTAGCGTTCTTGCGTAAAATGACGTACTGAGAGGCGCATGAATTCGTTCTCCATACAAGCTTGCCAAGCTGGAATGGGCACTTCAGAACTGTTGTGCAGACAGGTAGCAACTTCAACCTACCATATGATACCGGGTTAACATAATACTATTGTGGCAGTATGTCAGCAAGCGAACCAAATCTCAATCAAAATGACATACAATCCAGAAAAGCCACCGCTTCATGCTATCAACAGGGATGAAATAGCCAGTATATTGAATACTATAACAGATGCTCCATCAATTACCTTGAAACGACGTGCCACGGGAAAGCAATCTTACAAGTTAGGGATGAAGAAGACAGAGAGTCGGAAAGCAGAGTCAAAGCTGGAGCAGATCAGGCCGAATGTGCGGAAAAACCCTTGCATCGTTAAGAATGCAACGTAATTGATTATGTGGAAGGTGAAGAATCCACCCGCAGAGCGATGCAGTCCAGCCATGAAGTACACGACGATGTTGAACATCAGGACTCTCGAAGCCGAGAAAGGGATATCAGACAGGGTATTGGCCAAAGCAACGGTGGAGGGTCGGTACATGCTGTAGCTGGTCTAGCAGGAAGGTAGGCATTAAACATCTGATTAGTAACAAAGGATGAACGCTTACTTGTTTACGGAGGATGGGACGACCAAGCATCTGCAAGGGCATTTCTCCGAACGCATCCAGACATGTTGTAAGCAAAGCGGAAAAGATAACGCTACTAGTTGTAAATAACAACACAAGTATCATTATTATCCGACGTACCTTCCACGAGTAAAAGAACCAGCTGATGTGGTGGGCTGCTTGTAATAACCAGAACCAATGACAAAAGCGAGAACCTGAAAAAGCACATTGTCAAAATACAAGTCATGCACACAGTCTAGTAAAATAATTACAAGAGCGAGAGAGAAACTCGTGTATAGTTGGAACCGATCCTGAAGCCTCTGTTGGAACTGCCTGACTGTGAGGGCGCGGACTTGGCCGGTAAATCCGAGGGTGTAGGGACTTTTCCTCGATACGCCACGCTTCTTGTCGTCGGCGACTGCAGCACGGAACGCTTCCTGATCAATCTTTTCCGTCTCCATCTGTTTCTTGTAATGGCTGATATTATCACTATTGTCGCGACCATGAGTGGAGAGGCGGAATGCACTCTCCAACCCTGCAGGGGTGGAAGGAACTTCATGTTGCGAACGGCCGGGGGCAAATTGGCGCTCGTTCGGATCAGTGCAACCAGTGAGATAGTCGGCAGTACTCTGGCGCGGAAGGGCATTGTAACCGAGATTCTCGAAGTAAGCGCGAGCTTCTGCGGGAGGGCCATAGAAAACCTGTCGTCCTTCGTCCATTACCAAGACCTTATCGAAAAGGTCATAGATACCCTCGCCTGCCTGATACCTATCGAAAACTTAACATCGTGGTGGATAGAAAGAAAAGAGGCACGACATACAAGGAAACGAAAGTTGTCTGACCCAAGATATCAGTCATGATGCGTAGACTTTTTGCAAAATCCAGCGCAGTGGAGGCATCCAAGCCGCGTGTCGAGTTATCCCAACATTGTACACGAGCACGCGTTGCCATCATCTCGGCGATACTAACACGTTTCCGCTCGCCACCTGATACGCCACGAACGAATTCGTCACCAACCAAGGTGTGTTTTGTGTGTGAGATGTTAAGCATCCGGAGTAGCATATCCTGAACTTCTCGGTCAAACTCCCTACGCGAAGTACCAGGCAGACGCCCCTTGGGACCCGGAGTTTTCCTTGAGATGAATATCAGCTACCATCGACTCCACAGTACACAGAAAATGCTTACGTAGAGAGGGCAAATGCAAGAGTCTGTGCAACTGTCAAGGTAGCAATGTGGATATCATCTACATGGAAACCTTAATCGGCGTCTCTGTTGGTGTGTAATCTTGATTACGTACCTTCTTGATTGTAGACAACTTCGCCCTTGTAACGTTTTGCCATTTCCTCTGAGCTGATTCCAGCATATAATACATTGCCTCCAACTTGAGCGTAGCCCTCACGCCGGTTGGCGATAGTTTTCAAGAATGTAGAACAGCCCGAACCTGGACAGCCGAGTACGAGGCACATCTCACCAGGTTTCAATACCCCAGATGATCTATCAATAGCTGTCAGATGGTGTTATGGAATACGTATTGAGTAGGCATCTCACTTGTGGAGAATGGTCCGGGTTGGCATTTTCTTTTTGGAAGGGAACAACGGTGCAATGAGGCTCCATAGCCACATGAGAGGCCCAAGGAAGAAAGCAACGACGGCGCCTAAGGTATCTTAGCGAATATTCGGGGAGAACGCGGAATAACCTTACCTCGAAGAGTTCCAACGTAAAACTGAAAAGGGGGGCATTAGACCGTTCATTCGCCAGCTTCACCGCCAGAAGACATACCTTGTGATCAAAACCTCCCATCACATCGACTTGGAGGTCTTCCCAGACGACCCCGACGTGCTGCGATGGATAAGCTTGGTGTTCTACCCATCCTACAAGATGACACGTACCTTGTGTTTTATCCCAGCACTTTGATTCGCATCGTTGGACGAGGTCAAATATTCACGAAGGTCAAACTGTGGGGGCTCGTCGCCTTTTTTCGATATTGCTTTTTCGACATCTGTGTCTGATGCGACGGTTGCGTCACTCAGCTCCGATCTTTTTCTATGTACCTCCTGGGACCGTATACTGAGCTGACGAGCAAGCGCGTTAAATTGCTCTTCTGCCTCAATCACGTCGACACGGGATCGGGAAGGAGCCAGGTTCGATCGTCCTTCGTCATGGAGGGTCGCGTTGTCGGAGGGAACCTCAGCCATTGTACCTGTAAGGGACCAGGCGAAATATCTGAAGAAAGGGAACTGTTGGGATTGACCATGAGGAGGAGGTTTTTATGTTTCCTGAATAATGAGCCTGATCTCCATTTGGGTACTAGCCGCTGATTAATCACCTCACCATGGTCTCCTCATCACACAGTACTAAATCCGAACCGCCCGGCAGATACCAATTTGGCCTCCCTCCGGAACGGACAAAAAAAATTTGTTCTCTTCACAGCCATCCAAGTCATAATATGTACTACGGTACCGGATTGACTCTGCCCATTACAAGCAGCTTCATCCGATAAATCTGGAGCTATCAACCGGTAATAAATCTCCAGCCACAACCGCGATGGTTTAGTAGCGCCAAGCCGATAAGAGAGAGTCAGATTCGTATGACTCGTCATCGTGCCGGGAGACGAAACATGGATGTCGTGTCTTTTACATTAACAGGATTATGAATCTTTGCTTTGAAATACGAAACAGCCAAAGTACTCCCAGGGGGATAAAAACTGTCTGTTGCGTAGTGCGTGTGCCGCTGAAATTGCAAATTGTTAAACCAAATTACGAGATGGTATCGATCACTACCTATCACTACCCGCCGGCACATGCTACTGTACCGTACTCATATATTTTATTGGTCCCATACTCCAAAATATCAACTAGACTTCTCTCTGCGTATCACAGGACCTACACCTACCTACACCTGCAAGCTTCCTCCCACCCCTATCCACCTAGACTTTTTAGGACTTTCCAAAAAATTCCAATCGGTCACTCCGACTCGGCGGTTAACCCGCCACACAGCTTGCTCAGCTTGCTCCAATTTCAAAGCTCATATCAGGCACTGATAGCACGGCGTCTATCGCTATAAATCATTGATTGTTATTAGTTCTTCTGACAAGCTAGAAGTAAGTGCTATACAGTACAGTAGAATACAGTAGTACTCGTTACAATATCACCACATATGTTGATATCTAATACCCAGTACAAGTAGCTATGTATGCCTCGATATTTTACTTAGCTTTTGAAGGCTATTACGATAATCATCGGCAATTGAAAGTAGCCAAACGTCGCCTATGCAGGACATCTCCTCGTCCTTTTTTATCATACAGGTCGCGGTCGAGCGCCTCTTCTTTAATTTGTCAGACTTCCTGACATAACCATGTTATGTTTTCTCACACTCGCCACTTTCTGCCAGTAAGAATAAGAATGCTGAAGGGTGTACCTCAACTGGGATGTACCTTTCTTTGTTCTTTTGGCACTTCCGTCGCTTCTGACATGATGCCTGGCTTACTGATCTTGACGGGATGATTTCAGTGCCTTGAAAGGTCAAAACTAAGCTTGGCTGCTGCACAGGAAATATGTCTTTCCGTTGATCCTCTGGATACCACTATCCTAATGTTGCCTTGCTGCAAATCTTGTCGTATCTATCGTTATCAGTCCTCGAGGCGATAATCAAAGAAGTAACTTGTACTTCTGATCTATAATGAAGGATGCTCTTGGGTTCGACAACTTTGAACGTCAAGAACGACAGTTCGCCCTGATCAGGCCGAACAGTCCGCTCTGCCGCCCTGCTACCACGTCCGTAATATCTGCCAGGCTGTACATAGGTTAAAAAGAAGCTGTCCTATCTGGCACTTTTCTGCTGTCCCGTCTCTCCTGGTTCCCTTCCCCCCTCCACCGGCCAAATGCTGCTCTTCATTGTCTCTCTTTGGTTCTCTTCTTTTTTCCTCGTATCTACAGCCCTTAACAAGACCTCAAAACGCGGTTTAACCTTCTCTGCTCCTGAAACCCCTGGGGACTTGAATAATGCCAATCAAACAAAAAGTCAGATTGGCTGGCAATATGACTGGGGCAACAGCCCACCTGGGTATTTGGCCGTTTCAAATATAGATTATATTCCGATGCAATGGGGGTCTGGGAACATTGAGCTCTTCGCAGATGCCGTGAAAGCGCAGGGTGCAAAGACTATCTTGGTACGTACGAATTTTACCTTTGTACCCTCGATCATGGTATTCAGGCTTTGCACCACAAATAAACAGGCTTTCAACGAGCCTGATTTCGACAAGGAATCAAATATGCTTGCCACGGAGGCTGCCAAACTTTGGAAACAGTACCTCGAGCCTCTCAAAGCGGAAGGCATACGACTCGGAGGCCCGGCTGTCACAGGCTCGCCTACCGGACGACCTTGGCTAAAAGAGTTCTTTGACGCATGCACAAATTGTTCGGTTGACTTTTTACCTATTCATTGGTGCGTGGGATCCTTCGTATCTGTCTCGAAATTGACTAACTGGTGCCTGGTTTAGGTATGGCGAAGGCGTTGAAGGTTTCTACAATTACTTATGGGAGATACATAATGATTTCCCCAAATTGCCTATTTGGGTGACAGAGTACGCATCCACGTCGTCGAACGATACAGGTAAACTTTGAGAAAATATCAAGTAATGGTATTCGATAGCTGAAGATTAACTTCTCAGAGGTTCTCAGTTTCTTAAACACAACAATGACTTACATGGACACTTTGGAGTGGGTCGAACGATATGCATGGTTTGGATTTTTCGTAAGTACTAGAAGCCTGACGATCTTACCTGTACTCAAGAATGAATCTTGCATATAGCGGCCCAGAGACGATGCACATTACAGTAAGTAATTAGTGTCCGCCCGTAAATTTGCTCTAAGGCGATTCTGCTGTACAGACCTTTTAGCCGATGATGGGAGTCTCAGCAAGCTCGGGCAGCTGTACGTCGGCGCCAAGACCGTCCACACACAAATTGTTAGCAGACCGCCAACAAAATCGTATCATACTGTGAACGGTGCCGATAGCCCGACGCAAGGGTTAGTGACTACGTATGCGCCCGTGCCCAATGGCGCGGCTCGTAACTGGAAGATTCACAGCACGGAAACAAGAAGTCAAACGTTTGGCTTCACCCTCGCTTTGGTGGGGTGTGTCATTGGTGCTCTGACGACCATATGGTAGAGACTTTCTCCCCCCCCTTGTAATCACGCTTTACGCATGGACCACTCGTTTTACTCACGTTCGTTTTGTTGTAACACACTCGTTATTTTTGTTATCTCTAGGGTTGGGTGTACGGCTACTAAAAATTATAATAAATATTGACTTAAAAAAGGGAACGCAAGGTTTTCTGAAACTGCCGTCTGCCGTGACCGATGTATACGGCTTAATTGGCAGGTGTATCGACGCGTCCGCTGTACATGTCCATTCTTTTACTTACAGTACCCGTCTTGATTGATAATACCCCGAATGGATGCGTAGTTGACTCGATCTCGGGACGCTTATTGCCATGCCCCAAGGGTTGCGATCTTCGTTCATCGGTCCGTTCACTCCAGATGCTGACTAATCACAGCAACTTGTTTCCCAATTGCCCTCACCAAACAATTGCGGAATGAAGCTTATGAAGGCGATAACCAGCCTGTCTTTACTCCTTTTCGCTCAATGGGTATCCGCACATGGAGACCACGATGCTCCAGCGCCGGACGAATCATACGCTCAAAGACACGTAAGTGTTGTCGCCGTCTGTATCACCAGTACGCGCAATTAACATAGAATGGCTTACTGTACTAGATGAGGTCGGAGCATCATATGTAGGCGAAAGAACAACATCGTTTATTCAACCATGCTTTTTACTTACTGGTCTGTAACAGTGGTGACTTTGACGCGGGGAGTTTCCACCGTATCCACGATTTGGACGGGTTGGTAACTTGCTTTGGTCATCGTTTTGCACTTTCTAACACACCATGACAGCGATGGCGTATGGAACGTAGCAGAGATAGAAGCAATTTACGGGGTACACCATATATCTTCCAAGGTGTGTCTTGGAACGATTCACCTACCTTGCAACTTCTCACTCAACCTTCTCTAGGACGACGAGAGTTCACGGCAACTTAAGGCCAAAGTCGTTGCGGTCGCCGTTCTCAAGGCTCTAGATGCTAATGCTGATGGAACTGTATCGTTCGAAGAGCTCGTAAAAGCTGGCCTTGGCGCCCTTCCAAACTTTGACAACATGGGTATAGAGGGGCATCATTATGATGTCGAGAGTGGTACGTACATATTACTTCTTGAGTTTCGATAGCTAAGACTCCTTCTCAGAATTCTTTTTACATCACGAAGGTAATGACTAGACATCGCGTGTATATTATGGAGCTGACATCTGCCTATTTAGAAAAGTATCACTCTACACCCGAAACACAAACGGACGAGGCGTATAATCATCCCGAAGATCAGGAACATTTTGCAATGCATGATAAGATAGAGAGTGAAGAAGCTAAGAGAGAGGCCAAATACCAAGGTATCACTGTTGAAGAGCTTATGAAAAATCGCGCACTGCATCCAGACGCGGGCGAAAAAGATAAGAAACCAGACGCTACGGCTCAAGAAAGCTCCCAAGAAACCCCTGGACAACCCATCGGGGTTCCTGTAGCGCGACACCCTCATGACGAGCAAGTACAAGTTATTCCACCTGTTCAAGAACCACCTGCGCCCAAAATCACTCGTGTGACACCGCCTGAGAAGCAAGATCCAGCCGTCCGTTACAGGGATGCGCTAAAGGAAGCCAATCAGGAGGGCGCATATGGCACGGGAGAAGCTGGATTCAAACGGCCAAAAACACCTGGTGGAAGAATGAAAGGGCCATACAAAGTAAGCACATCTTCGCTGATAGTGGTATGAGCCGACATACTGATGCATAGAAACGCATGCAGTCTAGGTTCCGACGGAGCTGGGGCGATTTCTGATCGACATCGGATGCATCCTTTCATGCCTGCATTTCACCTAAATATCTGTTTGGTGAGAGCATGCCTCTCCTCAAGAGCCTCCTCCCTTTATGTATATCTAATATACCATACGTCGTGGGTTTGTACGCCTCCATGTCTGGTAGGTATGAGAAACGCGTAGAAATGCATATTACACAGCTGATCCAGTGAAGTGAGTAAGGTATCTGAGTGAACAGGATATAAGCGAGCCGCTTCCGTAGCTATGACCGTCCTTCAAACATGTCGTCCATAATTCCTTTTTCTACAGCTTCCCAGTCCACATTCCCTCCGCTTGCATACACACTCTCATAGGATGTTATGCTCACGTTGGAGAAAAAGGGGATCAAATCCCGGATGCTCTCGATTTGACGTAACGAATTGAGCATTGGTTTTCGTAGAGGTCGCTGGTCAGGGAAAGTGGCCAACAGGTTCGGTGTTGCAATGCCGTTTGCGGACTCCTTGAGCTGGATGTCAACAGAATACACGAGATCAGAGTTTCGACTGAACATACCCCGACAGGAAGGGCACCAGCGATATCAGCCAGTTGATCCATCATCGCTTCGGGGAACCAATTATCAGGACGATATATCGCATCTACGGTGTCTGTTACAAAAATCCATTGATGTCTGAGATATCAAGTGAGACTTTGTGCGAGGTCAGAGCACATTCTACCTGGGCTTACATCTGAAACTCTTCGGTTTGTAGGACGAGAAGCAAATCCAAACATTTACTCGCAGCGAGAATGAGTTGTAGATCC
>JABCKM010019893.1:0-21831 GCA_018221805.1 Rugosomyces carneus
CGAAAAGGCGCTACATCTTGATCCTCTCTGCGCTTTCGCTGCGCAAGGGTTGGCTATCGTAACTGCTGAAGATGCTCTTGGCGCACTAGGGGGGGCTCTGGGTCCGATATCAGGAACGGACGAGGCTTTAAAGCGTTTAAAGAATGCCCGAGAGGCGCTCGACGTTTTTGCAAAGGTTCGGGAGTCGATCGACGATAGTAGCGTATACTCCAACATGGGGCACTGCTACTATGCTCGCGACGAGTTTGATAGGGCTATTGAGAGTGTTAGTTGTTTCAAATTTTATGCTTAAGCTAATTAACACATCTCTTCAAAGTATGAAACGGCTTTGACGCGCTACAATGACGGCCGAAATGTGAATGTTCTGCTATGTCTTTGTAGATCATGGTATTCCAAGGCAACAAAAGACCAATCTTACGCGGCAATGAACCAAGCTTTGCGTTATATACAACAGGTTGGTAGTAGAGCTTTCTGAAGATACACATCTTATGCTCTCGTAGGCCTGCCACGTACAACCTAATGACAAGGCAATCATTTATAACGTTGCCATGATCCAACAAAAGTCGGCAGAGATGCTGTTCGCTATCAACCCGGCCAAGCGGTCATTGCGAGACCTCCAACGAGTCATTGACCAAGCCGCCAATGCACAGAAGTTCGTCCTCTGAATAGACCACCAAAACCACTCATCATACTTTAATTTATAGGTTGTTTGCATCACTTGCATCCGACAAATCCCCCTTACTTCCTTACAATCGTGACATTGCCGATCAGCGCCGGAAATACGGCGACAATATGCTTCGAAGGGGTGATGAACATCTTGCAGCGCAACGCCAGTTTGAGGCAGACACACAAGCTAGAGTCGACGCAGCAAGACGTAAGCGTCAAGAAGAAAAACAACAACAAGAGGAGCAGGAGGTATGTCCTGGGCGCGAATCTGCGGTTGAACTATGTCTGACAGCGATTCTAGCGGTTACGAAAGGATGAAGTTCGAAAGGAGGCAGAAAAATTAGCGGAGGAGAGAAGAATAGCGAGAGAACAGGCGATGGAGTGGACAAGAGAAGTAAGAATGGAAAGTGATGAGGAACGTGAACGGAAGCCTAAAAAGAGCAGAAAAACAAAGGGTGATACAGGTAGCGGGGATGAGCTGGCCGAACCAAAAAAGAAAAGACGAGGGAAACTAAAGAAAGCCGAGGGCGACGTCGAAGAGGCGGTTTTCAGCGAAGACGATGACGCTGAGCGACCTACGAAGAAGGTGAGTGCAGCTCTAATCTCAGATGCCCCTCAACCGATTTCCTTGCAGCGCAAGGTGAAAAAGCAGGTAGTCAAAGATGAGGATGAGGATGAATCCGCAAAGCCTCCAAAAAAACAATTGTGCGTTGCATTCATTTTTGAAGATACAAGTGACTAATCATCCTTGTTTAGCAAAAGCAAAGAGGTTCTCACCGACACTGATGACGAGGAGATGGCATGAGAGTCGGACTTATACCCAGCCACTGTATTTTGCTCCATTTCCACACAGCTCGCTCCTGCAACCTCCGTGTATTGGCGAAGAGGCAAAGAGGTGGTAATATGTCATGATGAGTGGCATTAGCTCATGCGCTACGGCTCGAGTCCCTCATAGCGGGTAAAATGTAGGAGCGCTCGACGCGATGATATAAAGTAAGGTATAATATGTAGACATAGAGGGCGGTGATTCTAACTTGGAAGCCCATCTTGACCTGAAACGACGCGGTCTCGTTGGAAGAGATGTGAAAACCTGGATGCGCGCTTTGCAGCGCGGGGGCTGGCATCGAGTAATCCATCCCGACCAGGTGTGACAGTCAAAAAATTGACCACCGCAGACCAAAACCTGTTTCCACTCAGAGCCTGGTCATCCTGGTGGTCAGCTATTTTCGCTAGATGTCGAGCCTCAGAAGTATCCTGTCTGGACACGATGCTACTCGGCGGAGGCTGTTCTTCACCATCTAAAATCCAAGCCCAACTCCAGCTTCCCGTTGACAAAAGTAGTCCCTCTCCAATGCTACGCGATGCTGCTTTGTCAGTGTGGTCAAGGCTGTTTTTCTCGCGCATCAAAGTTTGCTGAAGAGCAGCCATATTTTGTTGAGTGTCCTTCGTGGCAAGCTTGAGGTTATGCCGGCGATCCTTATCAATAGAGCGAATGGTATGTGCAAATTTCTTGTCGAACATAGCTCGGGCATCTAGGTACCGACGGAGCGTCAACTCGCAAAGGCGCCCAATGGCGCTGTTGTCAAGTCTGAGTGCGTCGAGCTCGTGCTCAGGCTCCAGCGGGCGTATTACACCTTGTATAGACACGCGTTCCCGTAGCATCGCGTCCTTCCATAACACCCTCTGATGCATTTGAGTGAGTACGTAAAGTAAGAAGATGATAATCAACCTATAGTTTTTTCCCCATACACACGCGGATCACCAGCTGCAAGGATTTCTGAGGCTGGAGGTAAGGACGTATCGCTCTTGAACCGAGGCCCAGCGACGTCGCTCGAAGTGGCTGAATTCTCTCCGTGTTCGTAGGGCGGGCCCTCCGTTGTGATAAATCTGTCAGCCATTACAGCTTCGCTCTGACCACGAAAATGTAGTTGAGGCCGTATGCGCGAGGTAGTACGGCGGAGAGTTGCGGATAAGGACCGTCTTAACGACTGCCTACGTGATAGTTCTGGGATTGGCGAAACCGCTTCCATGTCGCTGTTTAATCCACTAGAACCATTCCTGCTCCTGAATGACGGACGAGATATCATCTTAGGAGGTGATCCAGGAAGAACGCTGGCGGGAGCCGGCGTCACGCCAGTAACGTGCTTGCAAAATGCAGCAATAGCTCGAAAACAATATTTTGCGGGTGTTGTAAATGAAAACAGGACAGGTAGGACATGTGCAGCATCTGTATCTTTGATCAGAATTTGATGGAAATAAAGAGAGAAAATCCTACCATCGTAAACTTGGAGGTGAACTTTGGTGGGCTGATAACGACCTTCAATTCCGTCAAGAACAGGATAAAGCGCACGGGCCGAATTGCTGATATGATATTTCTCTGGATTGGCAGCTTTATGGGCTCTGAACAGAAATAGGAAGCTTAGTGCATCCTTCGAGAAAAGAGGCGAACTTACGTATATATGATTTCGTCCTTCAAAACTTCTTGATCACCTGCAATGATCAACAGAGGAGGCAAACCCCCAAGATAGGACGTAACGGGGCTAACAAGGGGATGCGATAACAGACTGTTCTGAGTGTATATATGCAATTGTTCGCTAGCAGATAAAATCTCCCCAGACTGAGCTATAAGGGATACAGTTTGATCGATACGTTGGGTTGCATCCGGCTGAGGTACTTTCGTCGTAACGTCCGCATACCGCTCAGATGTCTTCGGGGGATGCGTTGTAACCGTGGAACCAGGATGCCTGGGGGTTTGAAAAACTTCCCGAATGCGAGACCTCAAAGAAGCGTGGACCTGGCTAGAGATCTCTTCAGAAGGGGGTGGCCATAGAATACTGGGCTTATGGAAAGATAAGCCCCATTCAGGGATAATGTCCTTTTGAATAAAGTTAGGACGTTTATACTGCGGATGAAGTAACACTTGCTGTCGATGTGTTTTTATGGACGCTGGCGAAGGAATGTGTAAGGTCACACCATGGAGAGATCAAGACACCACCAGCAGGGCTCGGCAAGCCACTGTCACGTATAATCTGAAGAAGAGCAAGAGAAAGGCCTCCGCCAGCTGAGTCGCCAGCGATGACGATATGAGCGGGGTTGACTGGACAATGTGTAGCGTCGGGAGGTGGTCGTATGAGGAATATATCTAAATGAGTTCAGCGTCATAGACCGCTAGGCAGCACGTAATAGGGAACACTTGCAAGCTGCGAGTAGATCTTGCAAAGCGCATGGAAATGGATATTGAGGAGCTAATCGATAATTTACGGCTGTAGATCCATTAACACTTGTGTCGTCAGACATTGCTTTACGCACCGAAAACTCTCCCATTTATTTTGCGAGCATGTCTTTGGATACTATAACTGGATGGACGATCTAAATCGACTTCTTAAAACCCGGTGGACTAGGCGTACCGTTCTTGATCGACACTTCCAAAGTAATAGCCGCCTGTGCTTAGTGAGACAACGCAAGACGTAGGTGAACGCAAAAACATCTACCTCCATGAGAGTACAAGATACACCGCATCTCATCCATGTCTTTCTGGTATGTCCCAGAGTCACTCTCGCTCGGTGTGTTTGTAGAAGCTCCTAGCGAGTCAGTGTCCTTTGCTTTCTCATGCATCTTGTGCCGGCGTTTTGCCTCCTGCCAATCCTTCTTGGCAGTAATCCACTGAGCATCGACTCTTGATTTCTAGATGTGAGCTCATGTATATTTAATGAATAGAACGAACCCGTTGATCCCTCTTACTTGCCACCATTTAACTCCACCGACAAGACGCTTGGCAGCTGCTTCCCCTCCCAGAGCCACGATGAGATATTTCGCTGCCTCGTTGCATGATTGCATAGGCACAAGTAATCGAACAACATGGACCCACGGTGGGGAGGGGGTGCGGGTATTTGCGAACCCTAGTTAAAAGAATAGTTTAGGGCTATGATCTAGCGGGAGAACTATTCACCTTGAATTTCTTCTACGGTGTGGCTTGAACTCGCATTAGTATCATATCTAGCTGGTAACCGATATGACGCACAAGCTAGCTGCCCGCAGGAATGACTTTAGCAGCCAGCAGTGGTAAGTCATACTTTCTCATCATACTAAGTTACCGTATCCGTCTCACCTTGACGATGTTGAACACCTCATCATATAGCAGTTCATCTTGTCTTAGAGGTGAGATCGGATGTCCGCTATAGGTGGTTTTCTTGCGGTCGAAATAGTGCTTGATAAGGGTCTCGAGGACAAGGGGCCCAACCTTGAGACTAGCTTCTGTAGTTAGAGCATTTACTACGGGCATGGCTGTTTGCTAAGCTAGCTTTAAAGTTAGACGCCTCCAAGCTTTAAGCTTCGAGACACCATAAGTTAACTAGCGTTTATCGCGTTTGTCATCAAAGCTCATTAGCGCTTAACGCTGAAGTGTACAGAATAAACTTTCCATTGACTTTTCTTGGAAGCTGTTTGTGGAATAATTAAAGCCATATCAGAAATGAGTTAAGATACAAGCGCGACATCAGTGCTGGCGTTAGGGGCTTTTACATTGGATGTGTGTTGTATACAATTTAAACATCCGTATATACCGCCATCTGTCACAGCCTTGATTTCGTTGCAAGGATGACTCCTTCTTCTTCTAGGGCAATCTTTGCTAGTCTCGCAAGCTCGGGAAACGCGGCTGGATACATATGTGCGCGCTCTGAACTAGCCTGACGACGTGCGTACCTAGCGGCGATGCCCTGGGCGATGATAGCAAACTGTAAAACCAGATTAATTTCGAGGTTCATTTCAATTGTTTAGGACTCGCCTTGAATAACGTCCAGCCCCGAACAAACACCATTTCAGGTATGGGATATGGTTGGTTGGTGAGCCGGCAATATTCTTTCTCAAGGTCGTGTATTGCTATAGGAGCCTCGTTGGCTCCTTCACCTTTGTAGCATCGCAGCTCTAAGGGAAAGTCCGGCGGGAGGTTCTTTCTGTCCATTGCCCAGGACAAAGTCATGTTACCTAAATCAGCAAGCTAGTCATTTGAGTAAACGCGTATGACTGGGAAAGAATGCATATTTACTGGGCTTCCAAGAGTGCACATTTCCCAATCTAAGAGTCCAATAACACGATTTTCTGTTGGATGGAATACCATATTGTCAAGTTTGTAGTCTCCGTGAACGATCCGAAGCCCTGTTTTCTTCTCGTCTGGCTGGTTGTTCTTGAACCAGTCAATGAACTCATCAAATAACGGTATTTTCCCGATGGCCTTCGCACTTTCTATATCCTCTATGACGGCTTGCGTATTGGAAATGAGAGAGAAAGCCTTGCTTTGCCTGGGAAAATAGTCTGTCGATGGCCCAAAGTTTGCAAGGCCAATGTCGTGAGGGTTTATGGAGTGTAAATTCGCGAGGGTGCTTATAGCTGATAGCCAACTATTGAAATCACTAAGACGTCATTCAACGGCAACTATCATGTTTTAGGACCGTACCATTCACGACGATCCTCGGGGGATATCTCTGGCATCCGGCTGTCAGTAAAGATACGCCCATCCAGAAATTCCATAATATAAAAGGGAGTGCCAATGACTGTGGTATCTTCACATAGCAATATCGGTTCTGGGATAGGTATTCGACGTTCAAGGGGCGTGGAAAGTCGGAGATTATAACTATGAAGTGCACGTAGTATGGTGTACTCGCGCTCAACTTGGTGAGCAGTTTTGGAAAGAAGTTGTCCAGCAGGTTTCTTTCTCAACACAAACTTCGTGCCCCTATGCTCATCCAATGATCAGCTAAACGTATATCGCGTAGATGACGTCAAATGGCATGCCTTGCATCTGTCAAGAAGTAAGTGGGGTTGGACTAACATATCAGAGTCATCGTTTTGGTGTCTTGGGTCGTGAAGATTCGTACCTGACCGAACTAGAGACTACTAAGATGAGGGAGGTGGGTATACAATAGAAGGAATACCTTAAACTGCTTAACGTTGGTAGGGGATTTGATTCTTGGTGCATGATTGGCGAGATACTTATTGAGATTGGTTATATCTATGCTGGCTCTAATTTCACCATATTCTCCGCCAATTTTGTCGGATGAGCTGCTGGACATGGTATAAGGAGACTGAGCAGGTGGATTAAATTCCGGCTACTTCTATCCCGAAGTATCAATTCGGTCACGTGGACAACCTTCGCGAAATTTCGGGTAAATCCGCTCGGCAATGACTCGTATTACATACGCGCATTCAGAAAAAAATTTGAACTCAACCCTTCTTCACATTCAACCATGTTCTCTACCGCCCTTTCTTTGCGAAAATCCGCTCTGAGGTCTGCCTACAATGTATGCTACACTTTCTTATGACTTTATCATTTCTTATAATGTATTCAAGGGCCTTCCTCGCTCACTCATTGCGCGGAACATGAACTCCAAAGTCAACGGTCAGTTTGCTGGCAAGCCGCTTGTGTCATATAACTCACAAATTTTTATTAGGCCCGGTTATTGGTATTGATCTGGGCACAACAAACTCTTGTGTTTCGGTCATGGAAGGAAAAACCTCCCGCGTCATCGAAAACGCTGAGGGTGCGCGGACGACACCGTCAGTTGTAGCTTTTACAAAGCACGGTGAACGACTCGTTGGACTGCCAGCAAAGCGACAGGCGGTTGTCAATTCCGCAAACACAATATCTGCCTTTAAACGTCTCATTGGACGTCAGTTTGCTGACAAAGAGGTCAAGGAGGATATGAAGCATTGGTGAGTCACGTCTTCCTTCCACTTGGATGCTAGATATCTCATCATTCTCTCACTAGGCCTTTCAAGGTTGTTTCCACTGCTGATGGGAGGCCAGCTGTTGAGGTCGAGGACGGTAGCAAGCGATATGTAAGTCGAGTCCATTTTCATGCTACTCTACTCACGACGTATTTTCTCAGTCTGCAGAGGAGTTGTCATCCATGGTTCTGGTAAAGATGCGTGATACAGCCGAACAGTATCTAAATAAAAAAGTCAAGTAAGTAAGAAATTTCGAGTTCCACGAACTGTCAATTAATTTTACAACTCAGACATGCTGTTGTCACCGTTCCTGCATATTTTAATGATGCACAGCGACAAGCAACAAAGGATGCCGGTCAAATTGCTGGTCTGGACGTATTACGGGTGATTAATGAACCTACAGCTGCCGCTCTTGCTTATGGTCTCGATCGCGCCGACTCATCAGTTATCGCTGTTTACGATCTTGGAGGAGGTACCTTCGATATCTCTATCTTAGAGATGCAGAAAGGTGTTTTTGAAGTCAAGTCGACCAACGGTGATACACATCTCGGGGGAGAAGATTTCGACGTTGTGCTTGTCGATCATATCTTGGGCGAATTCAAAAAGGAGTCCGGCGTTGATCTGAAAAATGATCGCATGGCTATACAACGCATTCGTGAGGCCGCAGAGAAAGCCAAGATTGAGCTGTCATCGACAACCCAAACTGAGATCAATTTGCCTTTCATTACCGCGGATGCATCTGGGCCCAAGCATATCAATATGAAATTTATGCGCTCACAGTTCGAGAGCCTGGTTGCCCCTCTTATCCAACGGACTGTTGACCCCTGTAAGAAGGCCCTCAGTGACGCCGGTGTCAAGGCTAGTGATGTCAACGAAGTCATTCTTGTTGGTGGAATGACCCGTACACCTCGTGTCGTGGAAACCGTTAAACAAATATTCTCTCGCGAGCCCTCTAAAGGCGTCAATCCTGACGAGGCTGTCGCTATCGGTGCATCCATCCAGGGAGGTGTCCTGGCTGGTAACGTCACGGATATCCTACTGCTCGATGTGACTCCGCTGTCTCTTGGTATGTTGAAGCATGCGCTTTTACTGAGTTTTCCCTGACGAGGTTCCTAGGCATCGAAACTTTGGGTGGTATCATGACGAAACTTATCGGTCGCAATACCACTATTCCCACCAAGAAGTCACAAACTTTCTCTACTGCCGCTGATGGACAGACCGCTATTGAGGTTAAAATTTACCAAGGAGAACGTGAGCTTGTTCGTGACAACAAGCTTCTTGGCAATTTCAACCTTGTTGGCATCCCACCTGCGCCGAAAGGGGTTCCTCAAATTGAGATCACCTTTGACATTGATGCTGGTTTGTTTACTTACTCTTCTCACATTATCATTATTCATGTTGCCTTCTAGATGGTATCGTGAACGTCTCGGCTAAAGACAAAGCTACCGGCAAGGATCAATCGATGACTATTGCCTCTTCATCTGGCCTCAGTGACAAGGATATTGAGAAGATGGTATCCGATGCAGAACAATTTGCAGAGACAGACAAAGCCCGCCGATCTCTGATTGAAGAAGCTAACAAGGCAGACTCCGTTTGCTCTGACACCGAAAAGGGTGAGTAAATCTGTTTAATCTTCTCATAATAGTCATTCAAGTTTCGCTTCCAGCTATGAGTGAGTTCAAGGATCAACTGGATGCTGCTGAAAAGGAGAAGGTCACCAAACTTGTTGGTGAACTCAGGGAGCTTGCTATCAAGGGTCAAACTGCTGATGCCTCCGTCACTGCCGACGCCATTCGGGAAAAAATCAATGAGACCCAACAGGCATCACTCGGTTTGTTCCAGAAGGTTTATGAGAAACGCAGCGCGGAGCAGTCAACTCCAGAGCAACCCCCTTCTGAGGAAAAGAAGGATGAAGAGAAGAAGGATTAACCACAGAACCCTTTTCTTTTGGTGCTTCCCCACTCATTTTGGCAATCTTAAATATCATGCATACTGGCTCTTCACGCACGCTAATACCTAATGACTATGCTCTTTAAAGGGCTAGCTGACGACGCCCACACGCACGACAATCGTTTTCGCTATCACATTTGAAAAGTAGATTTTTTTTTATGATTACTAGTTATTACAGTATCTAGACTTTTATTAGCAACTCCCTACTCAATTGTAATGGTTTCTTATGCGTGCGAAAGTGCTTATTGAACAGAAAGCTTCTACTTTCCCCCACGTTGAAGCCACCAACCACGTTTAGCGCAGCAGCTTTGTCGTGGTGCGTCACGCTGCAGCCTCAAGGATTTCATTCGAGGTCATAGGATCCATCTGCAGTAGAGTGGGTGACAGCACGCGGTAAAGCTGAGGTCACCTTTTATTCAAGCCGTCTCATCATGGTCTTTGTAGCAGTGCGATGATTACGACCTCATTAACCTTAACGGCCTCAACGATTATCTTTCTACCATGGACGTCCTTTTTTCGATTGTAACTGGCCTTGGCCTGCGTCTATTCCTTGACATCCTCAACGAACCGCTCGGCTTACTCAATCCTGTCCTCTTGGGCATATGCGAGGGTGCCGCCGTTCACCATTTCTCAGTCTCAACAAGCTATTACTCCTCGTCTGATCATTATCTAGCCTATGCACTGCGGATCGCACTTGACCTGTACTTTACAGCCAACCCTCAACGGACTTTGATAGTCGTGCTATGGACAACTCTAGGCTTTCTAGTCTCCGAAACTCTCAGCCCATCGCTATCACTAACCAGACACTCACATTCCAGACGTCGATCATCTCGGTCGTCTGTTGCTCATATTCGCCAATACCAGCCAGCTGTTACCCCGGAGCCTCTCCCTATTAACCCCCGACATACACCGCAAGTAGCGGCTCAGAACGTCACCCCTACGTTCCGCCCAAGTCGTCCACCGTCTCCCCCAAGCTTTTTTTTGGAAGACAATTCAGATGCGACAATCAGTCCCCGGGAGCCTCGTTATCTTCCGAGTGCTCTTGGTCCGGCAAGTGAAACGGATTCATTGTCGGACTCCTCGTCCCCCAAACCCGTCCTCCTACCCACTCCTCCATCGACTCTAACCTCGGGCGCACTTGATGTTCAGGGAAGCGGTCTCGATGAGCGTCGCCTGTCAACGATCGAAGAGCAGTCCAGCTGTGAAGAACGATCTCAGCCTGACATTCGCTTTTTGGATATACCCGGCGGGCACATAGGTTTCATGCAGCCGTCATATGCTCCCTCTGCAGCTACGACAGCTCCTCCGCTCCCTGTTCCTAATTCTACCATTCACGGCCACCGTACAAGCGTTGCTCGTGCTAGCCCAGTCGCACAACTTGAGGAAGCGGAAAATACATATGCCGCGTCCATGTCTGCGGCGCCCCTTCCTATTCCCAATGTAGGAACCACATATGTGCATGCAAAATATACAAGCACACCAAGCACACCAAGCGATAGTGATCCGCTCCAAACTCCTCAGACAGCTCGACGCTTGGAGCTCACCGACAACGATGATGGGCTAACTACACCTCCTGCACTAACCAAAGAACTCTCTCCGCTTGTGCTGGAGCAAACCCTGTTTCCCAGCTTTGGACAAGTAGTAGGTGAAGTTCCGGCGGCTCAGCCTATTCCCGAAGTGCTTGTGGAGATGGCAGATACAAATACAAATACTGCAACTGCGACAACAACGACAACTGTTGTAACAGCAGATGTTCAACTTCCTGTTGAGTACCCTTCCCAACCCGTCATTCCAGACGCGCAAGGACAGGATAATCCTAACTCAAACCCTGCTGTGTTCAAATCAGAATCTGGGCCAGGACTCGACAATAAAAATCTCAAACCCCCCACCAAAGATCAGCAACGACAACGACAACAAAAACAACAACAACAACAACTCCACGACGAAGGGCAAGAAACAGAAACAGAAATTTCAGCGGCGAGTATAATCTCTTCCGGTCCAGGACAAGCCCTGTATGCCAAAGCCAATGCTCTCCGTGACCAAGCACGCGCTGCCGAAACTGAAAAGTTGCGGCTGATGAATTTGCTCAACCAGGCAGTTAGGAAAGGGCGGGTGAAGGATGTCCTATCACTTAAAGAGGAAATAAGGCTGGAGGAGGAAAAGGCGATGAAGTTGCACAAGCGGGCTGCAAGGAGGTTTTATCGGGGTGAGTGGCTATTTGTTTTGACTTCAGGAGAGGCTAGTTGGATATTTATTACACACAATATATTACCATACCACTTCCCCACCTTTCCTGCAATTCAAATCCTATCTTTTTCCATTCCGTTCTGTGTTCCGCCTGAGAAGGACATAAAATGTTTACTTTAACTCTTGCAGCCCGTAACGCCGCACATAACCCAAGAAGTGTTGACGTGCATGGTCTGCGCGTTTCCGAGGCTATCCAGATCACGGAAAAGTCCCTTAGGGACGCATTTACGCTCAAATGCCCATCCATCCGTATCATAGTCGGTAAAGGACTGCATTCCGTGAACGGCACTCCTGTGCTCAAGACTGAAATTACGAAAGCTATGCAAAAGTACGTAGTTTGGCTGCTCATACAAGTCCCAGGTTGACCTTGTTGGGGTTCAGGCTTCATATACCATGTGCAGTGGATCCGCACAATGCAGGCGTGCTGATTTTCACGTTGCCAACATCTTGAACGGCGGCTGTATCGCTCTTTGTGCTATCTTCTTGTCTGATTGCTTTCGTTGATTTCGTTGTTTCTCGGAATGTTTGCGATGTTGTATAATGAATGAATTTTTATCTTAGTTTTTGATCTACGAATTACCTTTAATGAATCTTCGTGAATGCTTGGTGATGGAAGTACAAGGCCGTTCGTCGTAAGCTTTGTCGGTCGTAGATCACCCTCATGACGTCGTTTCGTGGCACTGTAGTATTCAATTTGATCAAGGGCCGGGTGCGCCGAGGTGCTCAGGCATCTTTAGGTTTAGAAGATGAATAAACTATACGGAGCAACGAATGCAAACACATACAGTATCGTGAAAACGCACACAAAGCACAAGCATATTTAGATTTTCAAAGGGACAGCGTTATTGCAGCTAATTTGCCCCGCGACGCGGTACCATCTTGCGCTTGCGGAACATGCCCGTTAGAGGAGGAAAGTCTTCATCTTTGCTTGGTACTGGTTTTTGTTCTTCGAGAGGGGCGGCATGTTCAGCCTTGATTATTGGTCCTCCAAGAGAGTGAACGCTTGGAAGTGGGTCCTCAACCTTCACAGGTTTTTTATCTGTGTCAGTTGGTTGACCATTGTTCATGGCCGGGACGGCCTGTGAGTCTTGTGGACTCTCTTTTACATCTTCACCCGGACGCTTCCATTGGACCTTTTTCCATTTAGGGGCGTCTGTAGCTGTCAATGCAGAAACAGCAGAGGCGGCGGGGGCCGCAGATACGGCATCTTCGGGTGCGGCTGCGGTTTCTAGTGGTTCCTCTTTCTTCTTTAGTTTTATTGGTATCACAGTGGGATCATACACCTCTCCACAGCCAGTACCCCATGTCTTCTTTCTTAGCTTGAACCGACGCGCATCGTCGTCATCAGGCGGTGCCTCGGCCTCCCTCTTGGCCGCAGTATGACTGGTCCCTTCCACTTCAACTTTGATAGGCTTTTCATCGTCTACATCGTCGGGTTGATCGCTTGTTTCTTGCGCAGCTGGAACGATAGTTGTGACGACTTCCCAGTCACCTGCAACGCCTTGGGTACGCCGTCTTTCCGTCTCAGCGGCAAAATGTTCAGCATCTGTGTCTGTATAGCCAAGCGATGCAGCTGTAGAGTAGTTGGCGTAGGGATTTGAAGGTTTTGAAGGCGATTTTTGGGAAGCAGCTGAGGATGAAGAAGGTACTGATTCAGCTCTGGGCTTGGCGAGCCCTGCAGCTACGTCTTGGTGATATGCTGCTTGTGCTGCCTGAAGCAGCAGTGAGCACCGAATGATATAAGCATAAGATATCGAAGACTCACTTTTTCTACCCTAGCCATCTCACGTTTCTCCTCATCCTGATCCTTCTTGCGCCTTTCGCTTCCCTTGTAAAGGCCTCGAATAAACCGTTCGACATTTCCCTTGTGCTTGAGACCATTTTCATGCTGCTGGCGCGAAGGGGCGTCGTCCGCGATGTATATCTCACAGTACTTGCAGAAATATTTCTTCCTGGAGACCCAGTACTCGCTCATTACTAGCAGGATACTAGGATAGTCAGCAAGATTCACGTGACGTGGCTCAAGCATAAAGCACTTGCCGTTTTTGGAATGTTGCGGCAATTCAAGTGTATCAATGATACCCGTAACCCGCATCTTATAAGTCTATATACTCACCGTCACCCACAGGAAAGCCTTCACTCACCATGGACTTTGAACAAAAGCCTGTGCCACAGCCAGTGCACGATCACAAAGAACCCTTCGAAACGGAGGTTATTCACTTGGAGCATATGCCAAACGCTACACATACCATTACTTACAGGCTGTACAAACGTCGCTTCCTTGGGTTAATAGGCCTAGTCAGCATCCTTTGATTGATCCATGTTAAGATATTCTTGTTCAACCTCCCTAGGTGTTGCTCAATATAGTCACCGCAATGTCATGGCCATGGTTCGGCCCCATCTCAAATCATAGTAGGCCAAGAGCGACGAGCACATGGCCATTTCTGACTTTCTTGTTCTTCAGTGGTGGACGACTTTGGATTTACTCTCGACCAAGTGAATTGGCTCGGAAATATCGTCGCTTGTATATACCTCCCAACTGCACTGATAATTCCATCTCTGGTCTCAAGATATGGTATTCGACGATGTGTAGACTCTTTTACCACCTATTCCTCACTCCGAAATCTCATGTATTTTTAGTGCGATATTGGCGTCCTTGCACTGCTAATTTCCGCGTGGCTCCGATATGCAGGAACAGCAAAGTCGCTACCAACTCGCGGTGCATACGCCCTCATTATCATTGGACAGGTATGTGAATTTTCATCAACTCCGGCAAAGTCGAAATAATCCCGTATCTTCAGCTTTTTGCTGCTATTGCACAACCCATCTTCCAAGTCGTAGGGCCAAAATATTCCGAGATGTGGTTCGACTTAAGGGGACGGACCACCGCCACGATGATAGTTGCCATTGGTACATCACTCCGTCCCTGAACTCGAATTACCACTAATTTTCTGATCAGCCAATCCTGTTGGGGGTGCTGTTGGTCAGCTTCTCAGTCCCATAGTTGGTGATACAAGGCAATCCGTGAGATACGCCACCCACTGCGCTGCTCTTGGATCTGCTAACCTCAACATGAGATCCTTATCCTTGGCATTTTATCCACAGCAGTCATTCCTTCTGTTCTCCTTGTCAGTTCAGCACCTCCAACACCACCTAGTGAGATATCCCATTCTTCCTCTCGTGACATTGGCCGACCAATCCCTGCTTAGCTTATGCCGGATCCAGACCCTCTCCTCCTCTGTCATCTCTCATTCGTGCTATGCTAGGCCGGGATGCAAACCCAGAGTCACATATGACCCTACGTGAGCGTATTGACTTTGCGGTTGTTACGCTTATATTTGGAACATTTGTCGGAGGGTATCTACTTATTACTCAACTTAACCTAATTTACGCCTTGACACGCCATGCAGAACAAACACTTTTGCCATACTCTCAGCTCAGATCATGGTAAGCTTTGGCCAGTCCATACAAACCCGCTCATTCCATACCAATATGCCCTAGGAACCTGTTGGCTACACCTCTGACCAAAGTGGTTTCCTCGGTGCATGCCTCCTCCTTTCTGGGATCGTCGCTGCCATTGTCACAGCGCCACTTTTTGATCGGGTGTTTACCCACCGTCTGGCTTTTTTCTGCAAGCTCCTCGTCCCAATTGTAGGCGCAGCATGGCTTTCCCTTATTTGGGCTGGTACATTCTCACCATAATCAAACATTAATGAGCACTAACGGCATACCATGCATCCGCTTTCAAAACCAGTGAAACCACATAACCTAGGCGGGCTGTTCACGATCATGACGATATTGGGCGTCTGCTCTGTTACAATGCTACCAATTGGACTCGAGTTGGGCTGCGAGCTTACAAGAAATGCGAATGCCAGCTCGGCAATTCTATGGTTCGCGTACGTTGTGTACATCTCCCCAATTATCCTATTCTAATTCAGGGCCATTTCAGTGGAAACCTTTTTGGTGTCATCTTCGTGCTTTGTGCGCCACATATCCTGATAAGCATTCACACGATCGTACTAATGATATTTTTGATCGTAGCGGAGGGCGCACTCCGCGCTGGTCCTGACGCAAACCCTCCACTGAACATGCGGCATGCCCTTATACTCAATGGCACAATCATCATGGCTTCGGCATCCCTTGTCTTCCTCCTTAATGGCCGACAAGCACGAAAAGAGCGTGACGAACAAAAGTTGCAGAGCTTACTGCCTCGAGGAAGCTAACAATCTTATTAAAGATCATTCGATCAACATATATCGCCAGGCAAGATTATATCCAATAACATTTATCATTGATTATGCGTCACTTCTGCTGTTGTCGTTATCGCTAACATAAATTGCATTGCTGTTAATGGGATTGTGTTCTATAGTCATCACTGTTGGACTGAGCTCTCTGGTGTACTCTCTTTCTTGAAGCCCTGGAAGTATTTTTCCCGAAAGTCTCTATGTGCAGGAATATGAACTGTCTCTGCAGATTGGTCATGTTCAAAGGTTGGACATGGGTACTCCACAGCGGTATGCTTTTGAAGGGTCACCAGCTATCGGTAAATTTACATCAGTACTAGCCCTGCTTCTTTGGGCTTGAACAGACTACCTACCCTTCGCCCCCAAGATCCAAAATCTTGAAGTGAGTTCGCCACAACCTTCATCCCTTCGCAAAGCATTGAGTGGATATCTAGGTCCTCATATTCGTCCGTTACCGTCGGCAGGAAGAACACGAGTCGCCCATTCGGCTTCAATAGATATCGGGCAAGGAGTACAAGGTCGACAACAAGATGTGAGAGTTCATAAGGTTTGGTCGGAGGTATATATGGCTGGTCATCACTTGAAAGTATGTTCGATCTGAGCCTTAAGGCATTTACAGTATAAACCTACGACTCACGTTTTTCTATGGTCTAGAAATAATTTGAGTCGTTCTCCTGTCATCTCCTTCTTGCGACCAAGGCGCTTAGCTCCTGCACGGACCCCATCTAAAATTACGGAGCATCGTTCACTGGTCCTTGATTAGGCGTCGTTCACGCTTACAAGGTGGATCGGTTACGATAGCATCAAAGATACCTCCACGTCGCCACGGGTTGCGCGTGATGTCAAAAGTGCAAAGGTCCAAAATACGAGAGCCAGCACCATACTGTTGTGCTGTGCGTATTACGCCTGGAACATTCCCTAAAACACGCGATCAGTCTATCAAAACGCGTGAGAGAGAACGTACACCTTCACCTTTACCTCTCATTTGGCGGCCATCGATATCTGATCCGAAAACGAGAGCACCGAAGTGTGATGTTGTCTTTGATGACGTATAGGATGTTAGGAACCACAGGAAGTATGTACGGTGAGGGCTCACATAGGCCATGCTTCCTGTTCCGACAAATGGATCATATATAAGCTTACCCGGACCTGCCTTTGTATGTACACAGGTATGCCAATAGGGTCAGGATAACAAGCAAATCATGCGCATACCAAGGTTTGGTTTGCCATCAGCAATGATATCTCAGCTTCCATACTGGTGTTGCCGTAGTACGCCCGCTTCTTGACGTCGAATTTCTTGATCAAAATGCGACAAGAACCCTCGGCTATCTGTGAAAGTGAGCTCGCAATCCCGAGCACGGATAATTAGGCAGACATACCAACCTGCCAAAATAGACTTGTCGAAATTCGCCATCCCCTTCATACTTATCTCTCAACATTCCGTTCCTGTTGGAATCTGCGAATAGCGTCGCAGTGTCAATCAATGTCATTTCCAAATGCACTAGGTCCATACATTCCTCAAAGCATCCAAAAACAATTTGAGGGCTTTTCATTTCTATCTTTCCCAAAAGACCCATGTATGCGAAGCTTTCGACAATGGCACGCTGTCTAGACTGTGGAATTCTGTGGTTATGTGCGGTCACAATGAATTTGAAGGGTGTGTCTGGGATGTAGCTTCTCCACTGTGCCTCGTGTGTCCGAGTACAGGCGTGCAACTCATCGTAATTAGAACCTTGCCCATAGTACTCGTAGATGAATCTACACGCAGGGCCCTTTAACCTACAAACGTTCTTGAATTTCGTGCGTAGACATACTTGATCAGGATGCATCTCCTTGCCAGGATCAACGCGTGCTCCTTCTGCTCAAGCGCGACCACCATGTAAGGCCTCGTAGGATCTCGATCATCCTCTCCCGAAGGAAGTATGACTTTGAATTTGTGCAACTCAGCCACAGATTCCAACTCAGGTAACCGAAATTCATGATGAGCCTGCGCGAAGACGATTAGATATTGACGCGACATGCCAGTGGATAGAATCAAAGTAACCGAACACAGCCACACATTTCGATACAAGCGCTGATGCGGTTTCGTGAGCTCCTGCACATCGCCGACGCTATAATCGACTCGGTGGAAAACGGAGAGCGTAAGGGTTTTATCCTCCAGGAATATGTACTAATTGATCAGGCCATTTGGCAGTGACTGAAGAAGTTGTGTGGAAACTGCAGTCTGTTATACCAGAGGCTGTTTTAACTGGTGCACTAGACATCCTAGATCGTGAAAATGGTACGCAGAGGACAATGAATTCCTTTGTCTAACAATCAACAGGAGTATAGTGTTTAAATATACCATGCCATATACATACCCCCAATACGAAGTGATGGGTTCAAAAGAGACCTATGCCGTTTTTTTGAACATGTCAAAATCGCCGATGCCCTTCTACTGCTCTTGTCCTGCTTTTGCGTATGCTGTGTTGTCTTCGAGTACGCATATTTTGGTAAGTCTAACAACTGGGAGCTGGTATTACTGCAGTTCACGATCACTGTCTTTCATCAATAGTGCAAACACATTCTGGCTGCACGCCTTGCAGACAAGCTTTCTTTGTCCGTTGAACGCCCCATGACGCCAGAAGATCTCCAAGCCATGATGCTTCGGCAGTTTCGAATCAACACAGAAGAGGACCAGCAAACAAGTACTGTCTAATCTAATAAGGTATGTGGCAGCTATTGTTACATTTATACATCAATAGTAAGGTCGTCTGTTATGTATGTATCATAAGGGAATACTAGTCAAGCTGTATAATAACGCGTTGATGAAGCAATTTCTCTATTATCCTCCAACAGAATATCAATACTTATCCGTTTTCATCCTCCACTCTAACATATTGGCGTACTCGTTTAATCCTTTCACCAAAGACGCCACGGGTTTGTCGCTATTAGGCTGAATATCTCCATACGGCTCGATGCCAGCGTCGATTCTAAGCCATTTCTCCACATTTTTGATTTCCTGTGGTTCATAAAAGCCCCACCACTGTTCGACGTCCTCTTCTTCGTCTTCGCTATCGTCATCTACGACAATTGCATTTTTCTTGTCTTTCCCTTCGCCTTCTGCGGGCTTTGACCCAGTCGGGATCTTCTTTCCCCAGACGGCCACGAACCAGGACCACTCCTTTGTTATACTGTGGTTGTCGACGTTAGTCGTAGCATGCCCCCTCTGTCTCGTTTTCTTGGTCTGTTTGGATCCCGAAGCCGACGAGATAAAATTCAAGGCAGCGTTCCGCTCGTGGACTCCCGGAGATAGTACCCAAAATGAACGCCCTCCACCGTCGGTTCCCAATGGGGCAAATCGAGGCGCGAAACCAGGCAAGACTAGCTTTAACGCATTTTCAAGATTTTCGACATGGCTTTTATATGCCTCGTACTTGATTTTTCGTGTCAGCGATCTAGTGAACCAAAAAAATATATACTACCATACCTCTGGTGATTTCTTACTCTTTTCCTTCTTCTCTGCATCCCACTTGTCCTTTTCAGCCTTGATACACTCTTTCACCTGCCGATTGATCTCCTTGGCTTCTTTAATACCGTTCTCTAGCTCTTGGCGCACCATAGGCGTCTCAAACGCTGCCACTACGAGCGATTCGACCAACGGGACCATTTGTGCCGGATTGCCAATCGTGATCGAGGCTGAGGGGTCGTTCGATTCACGCCTACTGCGGGTTGCCCGGGTGGTGTGCCAGATATCAGAAGCTGGCGGGGGAAGGGGATCGGGAAATGTAAGAACAGGTTCAGATTGCGATGAGTCCCTTGGTGGTTTGAAAGTTGAGGCAGTAGCGGTCCGCATCTTGACGAGGATTGACCAAATCTTGCTTAAATTGGTTCCAGTCAAGCGAATGCTTTGAAAGGCAGCTTCAACGGGCTAAAAAAGACCGGTTAGCTTATGACAGAGGAGAAGGAACAAGATATGTTGCACACCTTTCTTATGATGCCATCGTCCTTCTCAGCCAAGATCCCAAGAAGACCAAGAATCATGGACCTCACACAGGCACTGCCCACCCAAGGGGCGATTTCCTCTTCTTTGACCTGGTAACAACCTACATCTTCCAATTCCGCGAGCTGCGCAATTGGAATCGCAGGTTCCATGATGGACGCAAATCGGAGAACAAACTCTCGGATCTGGAAACGTGCTTTGGCATCTTCGAAGCTGAGATTCGTGGGCACTGGGATCCAGTTGAGCTTGGGTGGCGGGGACAGAAGAAGCTGTTGCCGCTTGGCTTGCTTTTGTATCAACTTGGTATCTTCAGAGGGACGCGGTTTCTTTGTAGTAGAGAAAACCTTTTCTGGCGTTGTCGAAATGTAAACTTCCATGGTGGTAGACTTCTTTGTGGGTGTGAATGTGATATTTTCCTTCATGCTCGAACTCTTATCTGCACTGGAGGCGTCTCTGTGATAGCCATTCAGAATGGTGGCTCTTGAATCAAGATAATCTCACACGTACTTTGGGTCTTTGCTGCACCGCCTACAGCGGCATGCATTACGACATCTTGGACAGCTGCAAGAATATTATTAGTGGTGAAAAAACAGTATCTTTGACGGTCACCCTACGTAAATCCTTTTTTTGCATTAAGTGTGGTGAGATCCGCTCCGTAGTGCCTCCTTAAACAAGCTGAGCAGTAATTAGCTTTACAAACGACCTCTTTGCCGCTTTTTCTGATAGACACAACAGCACAGCGAACAGAAGCTAGAAAAAGAAAAAAGAGACGCATGTTTATACTCCGTTAACTAACAACAGCAGAATATAAAAAACATTTACATGCAGGATCGAATTTTCGCGAGCACTGATGACAGCGCAAAAAATCGTTGGGCTCCTGGAGACAAGCGACTGAAGCGGATTGTTGAATGTGTTCAGCTGGTAACGAAATACTAGATTTCTGCTTTTTGAGCAGAATAGGAGAGTTTGACATCGCGGGGTGGCTTTCAGAAAACTTGCGTTTCAACGGAGTCGCGTCGCTGATGGCGCGAGGCGCGCCACCATGACGATCTGTTAATTTTGAAAGGGTGTTTTCTTTGAGTCGTCTGGATAGTAGTTGTCGAGGGGTTGGGTATGGAGACTGAGGAACTTGGACGTAGACTCTGCGCTGGGCAGGGCCTGGAGTGCTCGTGCTCACACTCATGGTTGAAAGAAGCTCGCAAGTCACGAACCATACAGTAACGGGAGAGGAAAATATAATCAACGCGTCTCCAAACCACGTGGTTATTTGATCACGTGCGAAAAAGTTTTTACAGCGCACGCTAGTCTCTTGCGGCCTTTTGCCAACAAAGTTTTGCGACCCTCCTCCTCCTCCTCCTCCCCTCCTCCTTACCTTTTCTGTTCTTTTTTAAAAAAGCCTGATGGCACACGCGGATCACACTCGAGACCCATGGTTAGTCCAATACCCATACTATTTCAAGAGAGGATATCGGTGTTTAGCCAAGTACTATTATATAGCCCATGGGTCGTTCTTAGCGATTTTGGCGGAGCATTCTCTATGGGCGCTGTTGGTGGTGGAATTTGGTATGGAATAAAGGGAGCTAGAAATTCACCTAGGGTATGTTTTCAATTGCTGTTGTTGTAAGCTGTGAAACCTGAATCCGTGTCAGGGAGAACGATTTGTAGGTGCGGTATCGTCAATGAAGGCACGAGCGCCTGTGACTGGGGGTAATTTTGGAATATGGGGAGGGATGTTTTCGACATTTGACTGTGCGGTGAAGGGTTGGAGACAAAAGGAGGACGCGTGGAATGCTATTATATCGGGGTTTATGACAGGCGGATGTTTAGCCGCTAGGAGTGAATATATTCAATCTCCTGTTTATTATCTTGGGCTTAACAGTTTTCTATACAGGTGGACCTAAATCAGCATTGGGATCCGCTATTGCATGTGGTATTTTGCTTGGAGTGTTTGAGGGGGTCGGAGTGCTACTTTCTCGTGTGTTTAGTGAGGGAGCACGACCGCAGATGGCACCATGTAGG
>JABCKM010019893.1:21931-34063 GCA_018221805.1 Rugosomyces carneus
AAAATTGACCTCGAAGCTTTCACCTCTCCCGATCCTTGGCCTACAAACATTCTTGACCCAGACGACGACTTGTTTTTTGATTCACCAGACGACTTTTCTTGATTCAATAAACCTAATCTTCGAATAATGCTTGAAAGTTCTGTTGTAAAGGCTCTCAGCTTCATCTTGGTCGTTGCAAATAATTTAATAATATACCTTGTTGTCCGATACACTTTGCGTCGGTGGAATCTCAGTACCTTCTTGCAATGAACTTTGACCAACTTCCTCTCCTTCACCCTCCCACATATTAGCCAACTCATTCGCATCCATATTCTCAATACCCAGTCCAGTCTCTCGAAGCATCGCCTCGTCTTTCGCTGACAGCTGAGACGACGATGGCAGAAAGAGCGGTTCCTTGAATGCAGCCGTCGCACGGGGTGACATCCTCATCGAACCGCGTACCGGAGAGCGAGGAACAGCAGACAACTTTGGGTCCGCAACCTGCGCCACCACTTTCATCGGCTTCTTATACCTCGTCGTCGTCGTTCCTGGCGGCTGAGCCGTTTCTTCACGCTCGCGTTTCTTGGATTCGCCTCGTTGTTGATTTGCCGACGCTCTTCCTGCTATGGCTCCGTACACTTGGCTTGTGGAGATGACGAAAAGTGTTTGAAAGTTGTCCCCTTCGACCTCGATGTAGAGTGGTGCCGCGGGGTCCGTAAAGTGTAGATCGATAGACAGAGACATGGCGTCTGCGTATGCAATGGTGGCCTAGGGGCGTGGGGGGGAGGTTTAGCTACAGTCATTTCATTAGACAGCCCACTGCCCGCACGTACGTTAAATTCACGCAAATGAAATGCGATAGTCGTGGGAGGAGTGTAAATGTCGTACACATCAAACTCCTCTGCGCTAATATGGAGCTCAGTCGCAAGCTGAGCTTTGCCTAGAATGGAGCGATCAGATGGAGGCTAAAATAGATAAATAAATAAAAAAGAACCTTTTGTATCAATCGAAGACTCTAAACTCCTGACCTCCACGTCCATTTCACCAAAGCTCCATATAAGCTGAGGGTCTGACTTGCTACCACGAGAAGGGGGGAAATGCTCAATCATGTCCTTTAAAGCTCTTGGACCAATAGTGAGATTGGATTCGTTTGACACGTCGGGAATGTCTGGAGCCATTAGAGTCGTTGGTGTCATTAGAATCAAACGATGTGTTTTGACGACCCCTGGTATTATCAGAATTGAGTTGTGAGCAGCAGTGAGCACACGCACCATGTTTGCAATGAAATCGCATAATGAGCCGCGTCTCGAGGTCGTCGCGCGTGTCTTCCGCCGACGCTTCATCTAGCACTCCTCCTCCTCCATCCTCATGGCCTTCGATAATTGACACATCGCATCGTTCGACGGTCTTCTCGATTGCACGATGCTTGAGAACGGAGAGAAGCGACTAGAAGGGTGTTATCAAGACTTGAGGTAAGGAATGGGGGTTTAAATAAGGCACCTTGGTCAAAAGCTGGCCAGTCACATTTGGTGTCTCGTCAACGTCATTGCTGCTGCTACTGCTGCCGCCACCGCCACTGCTGCTACCTGCAGCTAAACGCGTCGCGCAAAGAATGTATTTGGAGAAGAACGCTCTCTCATATTTAAACCGACAATAAGCTGATTTTGAAGAATTTGTCGCGGAGAGGAACAGATTGTCGGGCGTCCCGTAGATGGAGAGCTCGTCACCGTATTTTGATAAACATGTGAGAGCCTTGGTGAAAGCTGTTTTGGGCCGTGAGCCAAGCCACACTTGAGATCAAGAAATGGAGAAAAAGAAAGAAAGATTACGCTTGAGAGCAAAGGCGTCCAACGTGAACTTCATTGTCGTGGTCATAGTGTGAAAGGTACTGTAGTAGAAATTCACGCGAAAGCTCATGACACGCAATGGCATTTCACTTCGTACAACAACTAAAAAAAGTACAAAAACATTTGAATCCCTTTCCAACAACTCCACAACTAGTGTACTCAGTTCGCCCTCGTCAACAAGTAGGCGACTGTATCGTGAGCTGCAACGCTAACGGAGAAGTCCGAGTTGGCTGCATGTGTTCCGGACAAATCAGTACCAGTCCACATATCGTGAATGATCCAATTGCCGGATGTTCCAAGTCCTGGAACATTGGAGAGCCTGAATGTCTTAGTGGCTGTGCTGGATGAGGTGTTGATGATGAACACATGTATCCCTTTGGAAGACGCGCCAGAGTAATATTCTGGAGGCGAGGTCGTGGGCGCTGAAGAGGTAGCTGTGAACGGGAACGCAGGCGTTCCGATGGTCCCGTCCTGGGAGAAAGCTAAGAGTTCCTTATTCTTGATGATATTCAACTGGGTTGTGGAAAGTTTCCCCAGCTTTGTGAAAACCTAGTCAAAAGAAAAGTAGAGATGAGATATCAAGCGGCTCACGTCCGTTCCCCTGTTAACCGTCTTGATTAGAAGGTACTTTAGTGTTTGTAGCAAACAAAAAACTCACAGCAGGATAGGGCTTTTGAGGAATGCCCAAGCAGCAAAGTGGGTGCGTTGTTCTTGTAACGTCAATTGACCGTTCCCTGCAGTAGCTGATAAACCAAGCTGTTCCTAATTTTACACATGCCACACACCGATTTCCATCATGTCCATATCATTATGTGACCAAAAGTTGGTTGAGGAGAGATGTGCAACGTTTGTCTTCAGAATGGAGATAATATACGACCAGGTTGGGCTAAAGTATGCAAATTCGGTCTTGTAAATCAAGCATACGGAGATTGTGAGTATACCTTGAATCTCCAGACATTCTCCATGAATGGCCCTGTGAAAAACAATGAGCGGTGGATCGGCTAGGAAGCCATGGACAATACGCACTACTCGCGCTCCCCATGTCCAAACGTTGGCCGTACCCCAAATACAAATTTCGTATTCAATTGGGCGGGATATCGCCGCCAGAGCCGCGCTACGTGAAGATAAGTCCCGATTTCACCACCAGTTAAAAGATGGAAAGGCGAACCCCATTTGCCTATAACGGAGGGCCGAGTTCGAGTTGCTCGAGCGTAAATGAGTCTACTGATAAGATCGCTAGCCAGCTTAGACATACTACCAGTCACCTCCAGGAGGAGACTGAAACGCGTTGTTGAGTTTTACGAACGACACTACTTTAGAAAGCTACTCACGCTACTATCCGACCAATTTCCTGGAACATTGCAGTTATCTAGCATAAAGTTAGCCACCGGTTCTTCCAGTTTAATAGATAGCCAACCATATTTCAAATAGTCGATCCCCCAATCGTTGAAAGTAGCCGCATCAATACTTTCAAGGCCTAAGGATGCCGGATAGCCTGCACAAGTTGCAGTACCAGCATCACTCGTGGGTGGCTAAATTAGCTTATGGCTCATTTAGGTAATGAGGTGACAATGTATACCTATATATACCAATCTTGAGACCAAGAGCGTGAATCTTGGATGCAAGCCCATTGATTCCGTTGGGGAACTTGCTTGAATCTGGCACTATCCTCCTGGTTCTCGCGTCGCGAGTATGGTTTGACCAACAGTCCTATTTCATCATGAATGAGAACTCTGGAGCGATAATGGCCCAATATGTTCCTACATCTATGTTGACATTTACGTAACCAGCGTCTTTGAGACCAAGCGAGACGAACTGATTTGCAGCAGCCAATACTTTAGCTTCGTTTATATCTGGAAAAAGGGTTGCCATGGTGTCTCGGCAATGAATCTGTGGTAGGTAATGACTTACCACACCTGTAAGCATTCCATGTGTTCCACCTTTACGATGCACGGTTAGCAGACAGGACACTGAGCCAAACTTGGTAACGGCCATACCCTAAGGCTGGAAGCTTCCCAGTCAACCTAGATGGTTGCTGTGCGAGAGCGATAGAGGAGAGACTAAGAAGTAACAAAGAATTGGCAAGCATCAGGGGGACTTGTAGGCGAGCAACAAATGAGGGCCACTCAGGCTTCGGGGAATTTATACCTAGCTTGTTGATGATTGTCGGTAGAATACACGGCAGAAGCGAATGCCAGTTCAATGTCGAGGGAAGAGAAGAGTACGAGGCAGATGGTCTGAATGAACAAAGAGCGACATATGACGTTGGACGCCATGTGAGTTCAAGACGCGAAGGTTGGCTCGAAGCTTGCAGGCAAAATGAGAAGTTGATGTCGAGAAGGTTGCTGGTATCACAAGCCTGTTGGAGTGAGTGTCGAGGAGGTCCGACCCCGCGTGTCAGCTCTATCTTGTGATCAACAATCATCTCGGTTACAGAAATAGTCAAATCAGCTCTCGGCTCCCGTCATGGCAGTCAGCCGCTGCTCCTGGACTGATTATGGGCTGGTCTCAAATATACCCTGGAAAAGGGGGAACAGACCGTATCACCAGTCTTTAGAACACCAAACATGGATCATACCACTGTGCCTCGTCGCCGGCGCGCAACAAAACAGTTGATCAGCCAATACGAATCTATGTCGCCGGGCACCACCAGACCGCCTACTACAGATATGGCGTTCACCGGTTCTCTCGTCAGAAGGAACGGGAGATTTGATTCTACAGCCAAAGATAAATCTCCGATCCGCAGTTCTCTTCGCAACCTTTTGTCGGTATTCAAAAAGACAAGTGCTAGCAAACGGAAGCAGGACGAGGAACCCGCTTTGAGCGGTTTTCGCAGGCAACATGCACTTTCTTTGGACGGTGCGCCCAGCGTCCCCACCTCAGGATCCCATAAAGTCTCGGGTTCTCTATTGTACCTCTCGCGCACTTCGCAACTTGCAGCGAAAATCCCGACATTACCAGTGTGGACCTCCTGCACGGCTTCATTAGAGAGTAATAATATCGTTATATCGTGTCTCACGGCACGCGGAAATCCCTCTGTTCATGTTGTTCAGCTCTCCCAGTGTACCGACGTACGATCCCTTTCTGTCCACCAGCTTCAACCGGAAGAGTATTCCCTGCTCCCGAAGAGAGAGGGCAATGGCGAGTTCAAAGTTTTTGAGATTCTCTTCGAAGGACGGCCTAGAGAAAAATTTGCAACAACTACAACGCAAGAGCGTGCAACATGGGTTAGTGCGATATGGTAGGTACACAACCTACCCTATTTTTACATGTAGATGACATTGAAATACCACAGGGATACGATCTTGCCACCGCAGGACGGTAAGACCTCCAGGAAATTGCTTTTACAACCTACTCTAGACCACGCCGATTCACTGCAATGGCATGCCGTCTCGGCGGCCTCGTCATACTCTAAACGTTCCTTGCCTCCTACCCCAGATACAAAGCCTTATGGATTGACTGTTGTTACTTGCCTCACAAACGCCTTGGATCGAACGGATACCCATTCTCCCGCGTCTTCAAGTGTGTATCCGCCAACCCGGACGGCTTCGTTGATATCTCCTGTGTCGGAAACTCGGTCCGTGAGTCCTTCTGTGAACAAGTTGAGCGAGCTTTCGGTTGTACGGCAGCGCCTAGCGCAGATCGAATCTACCTCTTCTCAATCATCTTACGAGGCACTCACATCACCGACTTCATCCAAGGTTTCTTCCGACACGCGTTTGACAAGCACTGCCATCTCAGCTGAGGAAGGACCTTCTGTCCTTGCCGGCAAACAAGACATGCTGAGAGTCGGAAGCGGTCACTCGAATGCTGCAGACTCTATCGTTGACTCTTATGGTGAATTTCGTATGCGTACACCAGTGGATCAAGGAGTAGATGCCAATGTCGGCAGAGCTGCCTCGAAAGAGCCGTTAGATCAGCGCATAAACAGTGTCAGCCGACCTTTCAAATCTGAGCTGCGCCAAAAACTAGGAACCATTACGGAAACACCTCACGATCGAAAACCAAGGGCCGACGACAATCCGGAGTTGACCCTAAAGGACCAATTAGGGCAGAACGATCCGCAAGAGTCGCCCGCTCAAGCTACTTCCGTCGCTAGAGCGAACCTTGACATCGAGAAGATGTTGTGCGCTGTAACAAAATTAGGTGATCAGGCCAGATGCAATGAGAAAATCCTTGCTACTATCCATGACAAGTTAGAGAAGAACGCCTTGGCTCACGACGTTAAATCACTTTACGATAGGGACCTTATACAAGAGATACGACTATACCGCGAACAGATATCGGAACACATAAACCGCACGTCGGCTCATTCCTCCTCTGTCACTCCCCACATCCTGAACAACGTGGCTGCATCCCAAAAGACCAATGTGGACGATCTCAGTGCTAACATTTCCGAGCTGCACAAAAAGCTAAACAACTTAATGTCCATCTCTAATTCTGTCCAATCAGCGCCTGAAAGCTTAATCCCTCTACATGCAGAAATAGTCCGAATCGAGGTAAAACCTTGTCCATCAAGAACGGCAATGGCTCATTCATTATAGGAAACTCTGGCAAAAGTATTGAATCAATTGGAAAATGAGAGGCTCCGACAGTCACTCCAGGCACAGCAACAGGAAAGCGTACACTGTCTCAACGAACTCATTCCGGTAGGTTGGGCACGCGCACTCGTAGCACCTACGACTTGCTCAAATTGACTGACGTCCCTCAAGTGGTTAGATTCCTTTGCGAATAATGGGACAACTCAATTGCGGGAGCTTTCTGCAAACGTTAGCCACCTTTGCCAAGAAATAGGCGTTAGCGGAGGCTCAGTATCTGCCCAAAGAATACCATCAAGGGATCGTTCGTCTGCCACTCTAAAGATGTTGATAAATGAGGCACTTGAAGCCATGAGAGAGCAGTCCGCAGCGTTATCAGGTATGTGTTTTGGTCAAATGATCTAACCGATGGGGTCTGATATGAACTGCAGACATTCCTATGTTGATTGGTCAGCAGCGAGAAGGCTACGAGAATCTACTCCGAGCCCTTGCAACAGGTGCATATATATTTTTTAGTTATTCCAGTCCTCACTAACCTTTGGCCATGCTTAGAAATCTCTAGCGAAGTAAAAGGAGAACGTTTACGTTTCGTAGAAGCCATGAAGGAGGCAACTGCTATCAACGTTCAAAGTAAGTCGCCGCTTACTTTAAGAGAGTTTTTCTGGATATGCATTGCGCAGTCCATGTCGAACAATTCAAAAACGAGTTGCGTCAAGAGGTAGTAGGAATGACGCAAGAGATAGGGCGTCTTTATCGAGATCGACAGACCGTCCAGACCCAAATAGCGGAGCTGTTCACTTTTTACACAAAACATAATGTTAGTGGCACCCTCACTCTAAGCCTCACAGTTGTAATGAAGCTTCCGTCTAGGTTGAGGCTCCTAATACACATACTCGCACAGAGCAAGGATCAGAGAAATATCGACCTTCTCTTCCCCAACCAGACTGTTGAATTAGACACTATCTGTGTAGCTAGATCCTCGAATTGACGCTTCGCTGTGATTGACCTGTGATAAGCGGTGGGAGTTCCGTTTTCGGGGTGGTATCAATTCTACGTGCAGTAGCCGCAATCCTGAAATTTGAAGGAACAACGGTGTGCCTATAATTTCCATTAGCAAAATTCAAAACCAAATGCAGAAACATGCTCGTAGTATTCCTGGATTTCGGCACCATCCATTACCAAAATATCTCCCTAGCAATCACAGATTTGATTCGTACAATGTTAGATTTGGAGTTTACTCACGTGTCGCAAGATGACACTCAAAACAATGGGTGATTGATTGACGGACGTCCCTTTTTTATACTTAGAATGCATGCGAAAGTGCATGGCTGCAGGTGATCCAAGCGATAATCCTGCCACCAAAGGACCTAGGCCTTCCTCACTATCGCTATGGAACTTAATCAAAAAGATCAGCCGACGGTTGAAGCGTCCAGGATTTCATCTTACAGCCATCCTTTGTCGTTCCATATAAGCAGCACTGAAGTACGTAAATTTTAGAATTGTGACCAAGTAAGCGCTGGCGTGTGGTTACCTGAGGACCTCATTGAAGTCTGAGCTCTTATCTATGGCAAATCGGATGCATGTTTGTATAAGATCACGAGCCTTTTTAACCGCAGAGGAAGCCTGGTCAAAAGGAACAGTATTCGCGGTTCCACCGACATACTGTTGTCCATCAGCACCAGGCAAGCAAGGAATATATATTTACAAACGTGATATGGTTCCCCAGCTAAAGGAGTTATCAAAACCCATTGTTAAGCAGGTAGTACATCACATACAATTTTGGGAAAAGTAGTTCGTTAGAAGTGGTCCTCTGCCTACAGATGACTGTAGTTAAGTCGAAGAAAAGTAGCGAGAGATGACGAGTACAACACATTTGTGCTGAAAGCGAGATTGTTAGGTAGCATCGGCTGTGACAATAAGAGTAACTTGCCGCCCTCATGGGCCATCTCCGGAACTCTAGCTCTCCGGCCATCGCATGTAATTGGTATTCCTTAAATATCACGTCAGCTTCTACGTTTTCACCCATACCTGTGGGTTTGATATGGTGAATGCGACCCCTACGTGTGAATCACATGAATGAAGCGCGGGCTTCCGGATGAGTGAGGTGGGCTGACCTGTCATTCGGGAGTACAAATGTCTGAACTTGTCCCATACCACTTCTATACAGGAAGAACTTGAGAGCCTCTGAATGTATACCTATAAAAAAAGTTACAAATGACCAGATGACGTTGAAAAGAACAAGAAACCTGAGTGTCTGTGGACGAAATGGTCTGTGAAGGAGACCGGAAGCTTCTCATTCCAAAATTCTTTGGCATCCCGGACATTTCCATGAAACACAACTGCATGCTAATGGCTTATGTGAGGTAATCTGAATACAGGAGCCAAAATGAAATGGATAAATCTAACCTTGCAGTGTGAGCATTCCCAGCGCTCCCATTTAGATCTTATTTACACGCAAGCATAAACAGACGATAACATAGCTAAGTGTATCCCCGCGCACCTGCAAGACAGTCTACCACAGTTCCGACAGTGAAGGCCCCTAGTAGATGCATACGTTGTGTCGATACTCCCTGGTATAGACACTCGCAATGTGGAAGACAAGTCCTTCAACTTGGTTGGGAGTAAATACGAAGCCGACAACCGGAGGAAGTCAGGATTATAATCGAGGTTAGTTGCAAGGTGACCTCCGTCAGACATGATCCAAAAGTGGTCGCAAGACGGATTAAGGCACACCCATGCTTGCTCGTAGACCTTTGGCGTCATCTGCTTGCAGAAGCCGCACAGGAAATGTATGCTGTCATACCTGTCGGACAATTGTCAGTTTGGGCCTAGAAGCACAAGACCCAACTCAACTGACATGTCACCCACAAGTTTTTTCTGCTTCATCTTGACTGGGAGATGCTAATCAGTTAGGGAAAGTAGCGGGTGGATCGAGACGAACCAGGGCGAGCATGCGGAGAAGCAGATTGGGTTAGCATATCATTGGAGGATGCTGATGCTATTGTGATTGCATTGTTAGCTTGGGATGCATCAAGGCGCTTGAAAAATACCAATACAGTACCGGTCTCGTACGATAGCCACCATGGGACACCCTGTGAAGACTTTTCAGCAACGGTAAGCGTGTCAAACAACAGGGTCTTACCTGCTCTTCGCACCACTGAAAAGCAAATTTATATCGTACAACACGCCCTTGCAAACTTTTCGCAGGTTGGTATTCAGCTAGCGAAAAAAACGCTCTAATATGCACCACGTAAGTCAATGTTGGACTGACCCCATGCATGTACGATAGTATAAAACCCAAGCACTGCATAGGTAATATCTTTGGCCCCGATATCGTACGGAAACGAAGTATATTTATCATCAATGAGAAGAGCAAGTGGGCGAGCCTCTCTGTAATTTGTGAGCAAAGCGCGAACAGATTTATCTTCTGCACGTTGGTCCTCAGCAGGTCGAAGGGACGATTTCCCGCGGCAAGCATGGATGCTTTCCGCTTTGCCTCCACTAAGAGATAATGATATAAACATCATCATTTTGGTCGTTTACGCTCACCCATGTGATATGATCAGACGCCCGCCGTGCTCGAAAAGATCGCGACTAAACAGTTTCCAGTTACACATAGCCTCTAATCAAACTAGCTCATACCTGGAAGAAAATGCACTGAGCAAATAGCCTTTAACATAATCATGGACATGGTAAACGCCGCCTTGGTAGCTACGAAACCAATCAAATGATTCGCATACCTCCTGCCGTGACTGTCATTTCACCTGGTAAATCAAGCGCTGACAGTGTAGCTGGAGCAATCACCTGGGCCCATATAGGAGGATAGTCTGGTAACGGCGGCTTCTTCTGAAAAGGAATAGCGACCTCTTGAGACGGCCCATTTCGCTGCAAATAATGCGGTTTCGCATCCTTGGGTAAGGGGTTTATAAGTATGGCGGGACCTATGGAATGAATTGACGATGGGATATTTATGATATTTGGGGCGTCGACTTGGTGTGGTAGCGAGACAACAGGTGGCAGAACGGAGCTGGAGTTTTGCGAGGGTAAAGCGTTCACTGATAGGGTATAGTCGGGCGGTTGTTTATCGGTGGTAACGGGTGATTCACTACAGAGAGTCTTCTTCATTCTATGTCGGCGGCCTGCAACTTCACTGCACGGTGTTTCCTTCGTACCTGACGGCTGGACTTTTATCACTGGGGGCGCCGTCATTCGCCGGACACGTCCTGAAGTTGCCCCTTTGGTAGAGGTTTTGGGATGTATTTCCGTTTCACTGCCTTCAAAACCAGCTCTCCGTTGTGATTTAATGCCCCGTCCATTCATGCCCTTTTTTTCGGTTGTTTTCCTTTGGGAAATCTGGATAGCTTTCTCTGGACAATGTCGGTGAGCAACCTTTTCCCTGTTCGCTGTACTTGGGGGACGCGGAAGCTGATAGCTGAATCCAAGTTTATGGCGCTCTGTACACAATAAAAGCCAAACAGGGTCCACGCTACCACAAACTCCTCTTTGCTGGTATAGCTCCCAGTAGACTTGGACAAAGATTAGTCGTGTCACATTGTCTAGAATGCCCTCAGGAGATGGCCAGAAAGCAAAACACGCCCACGCTTTGACTGCAGCATCCTGCGGATATTTTTTTTGTGTGGACGGCTCGAGTCTGTATATTATGACTAACCTCGTCTTTTCCAAGTTCTGACGCCATTAAATTAAGATTTTGCTTGATGGTAGATGTATTATGACGGTTGGTGTCCGCCATGCTGAATGCATGGAACCTCGTGCAGAACGGTTCGTCCTCGAGAAGGGCATTATCATGCCAGGCTGTGGGTATGCGCATACAGGAGTAAAATAAGATAAAAATTGTACAAAAAGAGAGCCCGTTAACTTAAAGTGGGTACGTGTTGCGTTAGTGTACCGAGAAACCAAGATGAGGAGTAGATTCATGGTCACATGAGCCCACAATTATACAACGTTGAATGTTATCAACACAAAGTCGGAGTACTCATTATTTCTCACATCTCAATAGCAGACTGTGGCAAGTTTCGATGTCTTCTAAAAGTACTCAATTACTTCGAGAGTGCATGTTGTAGTCCTTCGTAAACATCTGCCTCGAGCCGGGCCTCCGCTTTATCAGCTTCGGAGCCATTCCCAGATGCAGCCCTTAAGGCTTCCTGAAGATTTGTACGAACCGCCTAAGTATATGTCAGTTTAGAGCGACAGGAAGTGGATTGCCATGGTACCTCTAATGAAAATTCTTCGAGTGGTGCAGCTTCCACGACATTAATAGTCAGTCTGTTGTTGGGGTGGACGGTAGCAAACCCGCTAGATGCTATGGAAGAACGTTAGGTGTAGGAATAAGATATAGGTGACCCAACATACTGAACCACTTCTTCGACGTCCCCGAGCTTTCAATGACTTCCACTACACCCGGACGCAATGCTTCTATAGAGGGAACGTGGTTGGCTAGAACACCCATATCTCCGGCTTCAGCAGCAATGTTGACTTGGACAACATCCGTAGACGCGTAAATCGACTATAAGAGTAACTTATTAAAGATCCTGTGCGTCGTCATGAGGTTCATACCTTATGAGGCAGCACTAAAGAAAGCTTAAGCTTGTCGTTAACCTCAGCATATCCACGCCTTGTTACAGTGGCAAATGATGGAGCCCTACGGGTAGCAAATGAGATTAGTCGCAGAGAAGACATTTTGTGGTTTGGGCGCAAGTTTTCAGCCCGAATATTTACGGTTGTGATGCCGGAAACGGCCGGTGTGTTTA
>JABCKM010019894.1:2511-30221 GCA_018221805.1 Rugosomyces carneus
AAAGGCATTCACGCACCAGTTTTTCAAACATGCAAGAGTTGAGTGTTCGTTCTGGTTTGCGGCAACGATAGTACTCCTATTGAGGGGAAGAAGTTGACTACGAGACTGCAATCACGAGGGGTTACTGTTGGACGTACCTGGTTGTTCTTCTCTAAACAGTGCCAATGATCCTGGAACTGCTCTAAACAATTCTCCCTCATTTTCTGTATTCTGTTATAGGCGTTGGGTCAAGAATCAGACTTTTGTTCCAATACGACGAGAACGCCCTCAAGGAAAAACGCACAGGTCAGTCGCACACCTAGTCACCCTCCGTCCCTCTTTCAAACAATGTTCAGGGTCGCGGTTTTCTGCTTTGCATAGCATGAAATCCTCTTGAATATAGGTATTTCAGTATTCAATACGGCCCACCCCCCAATATACAAGGTATTGACCAACCATTGACATCTTTGCAGTAAGCTCCAATGAAGAACGCCGCGCTCTTGAGTGGTGCGCTCGTCAGACCAAGCTCAGCGACTTTGGGAATATGATCTGGGAGAGGTGTTGGGTCGACATAGGGCTTGATTTCTGTTGAGCCAGGTTGTAGTGTGCTCATGGCTTAATTGGCCAAAACTCGGAATAACTAGGCGTGTGTGAAAAACAGTTGAAAGCGGGGGTCAGATGATCACATTATTGCCTTTTCGCAACCTTTACTCGACAAGCGGGTAAAATCAAGATGGTACGCGACAAGCTCATACGTATCGTACCGTACTTTTCAAGGTCTCATTGTTCTTTCTCTACAGCCTCCAAGATCAAACCCCAAGATCCACCAGATTCATCTAAGAACGCATAAACTATCGATATTGATCACCGTCCCACCTACAACCACAATCGGTGCGTTAAAAGAAGAGGCACTCTCAGCCCTCTCATCATCAGTCAACCAGGCCGAAGACGTGCCAACAGTAGAACGCGAAAGTGATTTTGAGTTATGCAAAGCCGTGAAAGAAAAAGGTCGACCGAACAACGTCGAATACGAAGTACTGGATGTCTCAAAACTCGTGAGGGATTATGGTCTGGCATCTTTTGATACGCTTTATTTGCGGTTTCGCGATGATTCTGGTAAGACGTTATTGCGTTATTGGCTGGATTGACATCAAGTATAACAAATGTTTTTCCCCCCAACCCGTCTTCACGACAACATAGGCGACTTGCTCCCGGTAACGTTCACATTACCTCCAGTGGAAGACGACGAGGAGCTGCCGCCGGAGGATATCCCAATACCCAGCGCCAGTAAAGGGAAAAGAAAGGCGCAGTTTGACGATGACAATAGCTAGACACCGTTCATTGCCTGTTACGGATCACAACTTCGTTTTATTCCATGTACGTGGTGATACAGGCAGTAGTGCAGCTGCAACCCGGCGACCCTCTTCAGCGAGAAGGTTGTAAGTCGAGCATGCGTTTCTCTGTGGTATTTTTAGAGTATTTCTTTACTTGGATCAGTAGTTAAGAAACGCACTGTGTCCATTACGTCGACTTGAATACCCATCTGGTTCAAATGAGCCCGGAGGAACGGAGGGTACTGTGATATGGTTTTTCCGGTACCGAAAAGTAATATTTCTGTACCGCGTTTTAGGGACTTGCCATAGCTAAGGGGGGTTTATAGACTTGCCTGGCCTTGGGATAACCGTCTCGAAGATCTCAAAATGTTCCTTTCCCCATCCAGCCCATAGTGTACTGGGAACATCCCACAAAAACACCTGCCCCTCTAAGAAGATGCACGCGGATGGAATCATAAGCCCATCTTGTAGTTCTATCCCTTGGTCTGAGATGGATTTAACTTGGACTGCGGGAGGAGTTTCGTCGGCAAGAATGTTGGTGAATGTGCTATTACGCCGTATCTTTAGCTGCTGTCTACATGACTGCCGTAGCAGTGGCGAAAGCCTCGCAGGACTACATCGGAGAAAGTTGGAGAGCATAGGTAGTGATTCCACGTGACGATGCAATGACGCTTTACCCAAACAAAAAAAAAACAATTATAGCAAGTAATGACCACCGCAGGACTCGAACCTGCAACCTTTTGGTGCCGCTTAGCAATCGAAGCCAAACGCGCTACCATTGCGCTAGGTAGCCATACAAGTCCTTGCACTCCTTGGAATCTCACGTGACAGATAACACTGACTTTGAAATTGATCATGAATGCCACAATCACAGCCTCGTCGTTGTTACCGTTCCTTGGACTTGCACTATACTAGACGATGGCGCTAAACTGGACGATGCTTAGCCCAACCCGTGTCCCCATTCCTCTCCCACACGAAATGACCATTACATCCATCGACAACGGAGTAGAGCTATCTCTAACCATCCCAGATGCTGCTCCCACTGCTAACGCAACCGCTGGTGGTTCTGGTGGTAACAAGAAGCTTAAAGCTCTAGGCAGGATCTTGCTTACTGATCAACGAGTGCGGTTCTCACCCTCTTTGAGCTCTTGACACGCCAGTTAACTGTCCATCTCTCCCCTCCCTCCCTGTCTTGTTATTTATCTGTTAACTGATCGAGCAGCTGGTGTTCACAGGAGTATCAAACGCTTCCTTTGACTCCCTCTCAATCCCACTTGAGTCCGTTCTTTCAACGAGCTTTCATCAACCGACGTTCGGCGCCAACTTCCTCTCATTCGACATCAAGCCTTCTCCTGGAGGCGGCCTGACAGACGGGACGAATGCTGAGGTTCGGTTCAAAGACCGCGCCATGTTTGAGTTTGTGAGCCTGCTCGAAAAGACACGAGAGAGGGCGATCTATATGAAGCGCCAGGGTGCCGAAGAGGAAGAAGGACTACGTGAGTTACGCTCTCTTATGCCTTATTCTTAGTTATAAAACTGAGCCATGTGATCTTTTCTTAGCTACCTACACGTCTCCTGCAGAGTCTTCGGCGGTATCGCTCAATCTCCATCTCACTCCCAATGAGAACCCCCCAAGTTATAACGCCTGAAGAAATAAAATGTTGAATAGGGATTATGTGGACCATTTCTTTTTAGCTAAGTAGCTATGCAAAATATGCTGTAAATTATTTTCATCTGTACAAGCACATCTTGGCCCAATATGCAGAACGAATGTAGATCTATAACAACGATAAACTCGCTCAACCATCGCGCTAGGTGCTTTCCTTTGTAGCGCCTTGGATATGACATTGGCATACCAAAAGCATTGTCGTTTGAATAACCGATATTCTTTGCTATGTTCGTGCGTTATCTCGGCGATCAAAGCCAGATCTAAAAGTGTTGGATAGTTGCTGCCAAACTTTATCTTCTCAATCAGCCGCAGACCGTCCGGACCTTTCTTTTTTACAAGAGGCCAACTGGGAAGTGGCGTCACGGTATCGATGGCAGGCGGATTAAGGATCGAGGAAAGAGATGATGTGCTGGACACAGAAGCTGTGTCACTAATAGTGAAAATTGAAGCGATCGAGTTGGAAGACTCGTTGGTCGGGGTGGGTGATGGAGACCGTATGTTCCGCTCGAATTTGAGGTATTGATGTGAACCTTCACCGCTCCGTACTTTCGTGACGATATATTCATGCTCGGATGTTGAACGTTCTTTGTATCTACGAAGCTCCTCTACTCGTAATTTCTCCATTCGCTCCCGACCTAGCGCACCGCGATTGGAGCCCTCCATATAGAATTCCCGGAGCACCTCAGCCCAGATGGCTACGTCCAGGACACCGAGAGGAAACTCTGGCGTAACATCACCAGGAGCCATGCTAAACATGCGCGTGATGGGTTGGAGAAGAGACACTATTGAGGATTTCATTTGTGGGCGCCGGTTTTATTGTGGCGAACGACCAAAACGTGGTTGCGAGTACAAAGAGTTGATCAGCATTGTTTTTGATCCGGGCGCACGTGACCCACGTGTTATGGCGCCCCCGAGGGCTGTAAGGCTACACGAAGATAGTTTGCTACAAATCAGGGTTTAAATTCCTAGCAAAACTATAACTTTCGAAAGACAAAATTATTATTTGGTACTCTCCTGCTGCTGCAACTAGATTTTGCTACCCGGGTCTGTTTGACATGTGTGCAACAGCCTTCATGCGCATGGAAGCCACTTCCTGTCAAGGCATCCCATCCCACCTGACTCGAGACATACCATCATCAAAGAGGCTATATCTCCCAAGGATAATCAAGGAGGCAGTTTCCGGTTGCATGGCCCACACCTTATGCAGGGCTTTTGACACGCGCTGTTACCTATTTCGTCGTCGCAAGATTGAAGGCGTACTAATCAATCACAATCCTGGAGACTAGAAGAAAAACATAATATGCCCAAAAAACTGGTACCCTTCCGTTGCAAGGTACATTCATTGTGTGGTAGGTAGCGTCCCTTAGTAATACAGTAGGTGCTCCTTCCTTAGATGGTGGAGTGTAAATCAATCTCGACATCGCATGGATCATAACTCTATCTGCATTGAGTCTCGTCGGTCGAGTTCGGGAATACGAGCTTGGTCGTATAGTAGTACCGCCCTCGTTATGGGGCAAGAACGCAATTGAGCCCGTTATAACAACATAAATAGCTTGGAGCCTGTATGAGCTCGTTCGTAAATATATATAAAGAACTTGAAGCAAGGCTCAGGCTGTACATGATTTACACCACAGCCACCCCGGGCAAACTGGAGCTTCCATGTCCCACGATGCTCGGAGAGCGAACTCCAGGGCCAGCAGCTGCTAGGCTGAGCGCCCCTGGAAGGGTGATTTGTGATAAACGGTCCACCGGTAGTTGTGAAGCGTTGAGCCTCTCCTTGTTTAACCGACGAAGGTCGAGGACGAAACGTTGTCCTACGAGGTTGGTAAGGCAGTATAAAAACCTTAAAAGAAGAGAAGAAAATCAGAAAGTCAGTGAACCCACGAGCAATAAAGAATGACAGGCGTTTACGTCACAGTTAAGACGTTAAACGGTCGCTGTGTCTTTGGTCAAGTAGTGCAGATTTAGTGATGATAGTGAAATGCACCTTGCCATACTTAGACCTAGTCAGATTGGAAATCTAGTAAATCAGGCAATTAGATTAAAGCAAAGAGCTTACCACAAGACAATGTTGAGAGAGTAGGACAAAGAGCTATACTGCAAGATGTGAGCAAATGTTTAACAGCACGCCCGGATGCCCCTACCGAAATAAACAGTATCGCTAATCAAAATGCCCGTAAGTGGTTGAGTTTTGTAAAACTTTGGTTCCAGTACCTGCTTTGTAGATCTTTGTCCGAATCTTGAAAAGTTTCCGCAAGGCAGGTGTCGTCGCTCGATGGTAAAGCAAGATATGGCAAATCACAAGCGCAAATATGGCATATTCCAACAGCAAGCTGAATAGAGAGGAAGCAGGGGCTGAACTAGCGGTTCACCTCAACGAGGATTCTAGAAAGTTTACCTTGATACCCACAAAAAGGCCTGTAGATAGGGTCGAGATGTAATCGAATTCAGAAAGCAACCAATAGTAAACATACACCTCGTGCTAGAGTGGTGTCAAATGCATATATCGTAGCGTCAGAGGCGTATGTCGAGAGTGATACTCACGATGAACTAGTGAAAGACAGACCCCATCAATGTTCAGAATATGTGCGACTTTTGTGCACATAAGAAAGCGGTTAGTATCGGGATAATTTATGGTGGTTTCAGGAAGCATACCGTCATATCTCGTAAAAGAATATACCACCATAAGTCCAGAAGTCGTCACGTACGTCAAGTATATCACAGCTAGAAAGCCGGTCACCCATGGACGTCGGCCCCAAATGACCCACGTCCTGAGCACGACGAGAACTATTTTTCGGAAAAGATAAGCGATGGTATCTGTAGTAGATCGAGTCATCCAGACCGTGTATTGAAGCGGAGGAAACGAAAACTGTAGCTCCGTAGAAAAATATTTGAACTCGACAAATCTAGAAGCCAGATAATGAAACGGCCAGTATCAAGAAAAGAAACCCCACATCAAGCGATCGCGCTGGGATTAAACCGGCGAGATGTGCAACGAGCACTGGTTGGAGGACTACGTTCAGATAGCGATTCATGAGAAATATCACTTTGATGGTTGTCCATTTTGAAGGCCATATATGTGTGACCTAAGTGCCAGTGGGTTCATAAATCTAAGTACAGTAAGATGCGGCCGGTCCTAGAGGAGATGCATTACCTCGTCCTCCAAAGTGACCAGCCAGTCCCATAGAATAAGTGCGCACCCGGCGCAGGCGAAGTAACTATATGTGATGCGACTGTCAGAGGACGATGTATAGCGGCAGATTGAGTTACCGTGCCAAAAGAAACTCCTGTAAGAAGACCGGGTCATGCACCAGTTCATGATCCGACATGATTGTCAGTTAAGAGGACGAAAAGAAAACGGGGGGTGGGGCGGGAAGGTTTAAAAAAAGAGCTATACATATGTCAGAGAGTCATAGCAGGGTAACCAGCCTGTCAATTTCCGTTATCGATTGCTAGTGTGCGGTTTTGGCATGAGAAGTCCAAGGGCTACGCGACCGGTGGGGGGCCAGAGATTGGCGCGAATGTATATGGAATTCGACTAGCCTATAAGAGACTTCTGTCATCAGGGATACCACGTATTCCCAAACTTTTAGCAGCAGGGTTGATTGAGTTCAATTTGCTATTAAAATCAATGCCGGAAAAACATGTGGAGAAGCCATTTTAACATTGCCAATGAATGTGTCGAGGGAGCATTCAAACAAAGCTCTTGCTTCATGAGTAACCACGTCAACAGGAGGCTGGAGCGAATCTACTGAAAAGCTTAAGAATTCTGCCCAGCTTTAGTGCTTCGAGGTGGAAAGAATGTTCCAAGATGTACATGTGAGAGATAACTACTTTTATGGATTAGTCGTGGGCAGGGCTTGAGTATGTCGCCAAGGGTGACATGCCCCACACAACAGGCAAAACAATACAATTAATTTACTGTGCGGACCGGAGCTAAGATAAGAAAGACGAAAATGAAAATTCATATTGAAACACCCTAAGCCTTCCCCCTAGAAACTGACTGTATTGCTCTCCTGAAAGTTTTTGTATTCGTTTCCAAAAATAGCTGAGCTGTATTGTGCACAAACGATTACGTTGACCGTAACAAAAGAAGACAAAAAGGGAAAGAAACCCAGGGACAAAACAAGAAAGGGATAGGTAGGAACAAAAAGGGCAGATAAAGACAAAGATGATAACAATGTTCAGGGGATGTGTGGTACAAAGGACGCATGTAGGACAGCATAGGAGTGAATGGCGACAGCAACAACTAAAATGTTGTAGGCGTCTAGGCATGACATATACGCTTCAAAGGAAAGATGTTAAGACTCGTGGAAACGGTCGAGTAGAAAGAAAAGAATCATATAGTACTTAAAACAAATCGGATGAAAGCCATGCGCGAATCCCTATCAACAATAGATATGGTGTATGGAGTAAAGATGTAGAAAGGCAGACGACTTAAATATCATGCGAGAATGGAAACAAGACACGCGTAGGATCGTGTATCCTATTGGGGGGACGAAGAAGTGACCCCATTGGCAACTTTGAGCTGCACCTGAGGAGTGTTATTGCTAGAGCTTTCAGGCGTAGACCTCCACAAACGGTCCAGATTCAAGCTCGCTAGCGTGCCATTTAGATCCTGTAACGCGTCAAAATCTTGAACATCCCTATCTGTTCGTCCAGACGTCAGACCCATCTGAGAAGAGGATGGACGCGAGATCGTCACATCCGGCCTTCCGGGAAGCCGTTCCGGTCCGAATGAACTTGAACCATCCAAGAAGCTGTAGCGGGTAGCACTGGAAGGGCGTGTCGCTGTAGGAGACGCCTGATTGGTAGTACTCAGATCGTTGTTGACCTTTGAGTCCTGCACCTGATAAAACCCTGGAGCATAAGCTTTGGAGGAGTGCGAAAACGTCTCCAGCCGCGTGAACGAATCCCGATGTTTCAAGTCTGGGAGAGTTGGAGGATCAGGCGAGAATGGCTGAAACACGTGAAATGGACGTGGAGGCTCGTTTCGAAGGAGTCCATTCATCGGATAAGGGTCGTGGGGCATAACATAGTCTTGCTTGGCACCAAATGCATCATGGCCTTCTACCGGGTACCCAGTAGAATAAGTGATACCAGGATGGTGAAATTCAGTGAGAGCGCTAGGGAAATTATCCAGGTAGCCTCGTGTGTTGAGCTTTTGGAGAAGCTGAATCGCTTGTTCTTGGGTCATCGTATTTGAACTTCCAGGAGCTGGATTGTTAGGAAATTGAGTTTGGAATGCAGCGGCTTGTGCAGCCTGTGCAGCCGCCTGAGCAGCTTTGTCTAGAACGGGAGTTAGAGCACATATCGCCTATAGGAGAAACTACGAACATTGGCTGCGGCCCCAGCTCAACCGGATTCTACTCCCACCAATTGGAAAACCCTGTAATTTTTGGATCGCCCGTTCAGCATCACCCTTCCTAACAAACTGTACGAATCCGCAGTGTTTTCCGACTGGGACTTTGACCTAAGAAGAGATGAGCGACTATAAGTGTATGGAAGCTTCGTCAAGCGCACATAATGAATATCGCCGAATGGGGCAAAGAAGGTCCTGAGAGTATCTTCTGATATCAATGGGGAGAGACCACCAACAAAAACGGTTGTGTTGTATGGGTCTGTCGACGTAAGTTGCTCACCGTTCGGGCCCATGAGATTCCCCAATATGGCTCGAGCTTGGGCGTGATGCTTCCATGACTCTTCTGAAACAACGTATCGCGAACTTCCATCACCCTCGCCTGTCCCAGCCGTCCTGCGCGACGCGTCCTGAACCAGCTGCTGTGTGATAGAAGAACCACCAGCCTTAATGGGAGCTGTCTCTCCAGATGCGTATTGTTGCGCGATTTGTACGAGTACGTTGTTAGGCAAATTCATCATTTCTTCTGGCGAGTAACTAGCAGACGAAAAACTGGTCCCAGTAGAACCCGAGCTTAATGAAGCTGTGGAGTTCGATGTCCCAAGCGACGACCCAGATCCCGAGTTGGTCACCCCATTGTTGCTGCCAAGCGAAGTAGCTGACACTGTGGAAGTGATTGGAACGGATATACTTTTTGCCTGACTGGAGTCGGGAAGAGGGAGGGCAACGGTGACGGGCTGCGATTGCTGGTCTAGACTGTTGGAATTGAATTGTGCTTGCTGGGCGAGATCGAAAGGTTGGCCGGTAGGTGGTGCCTTATACTTGGCCGTCGCTGGAGAGATACGCACTGAAATATATCAATACTAGTCATGGAGCGTCATATCATTAGCGAAACGCACTTGGTCGAGACAAGCAATAAAGTCCATGCATTTCAATCAATGCTCGTTGTTGATCCGCTTCGTCAGTGAACCTGAAATGATTAAGTCAGGACTGTGGCCATTGGTAAACAAAAAAGGACCATAACGTACCGCACAAAACCATATCCTCTCGACACGCCGGTTATAGGATCCAACATGATCTTAGCGCTCTTGCAACTGGTAAAAGGGCGGATGAACTTTGGCTCTCTATCGTTGCGCAACCCCAATACTGGATTACGGAAGACCGCCACAAGGTCGGAGTTGGAGGTTTCAGGCGCCAAGTCCCCGACGAAGATACTGTATTCCTTCGGGTATTGCTGTGAAGCCCCTATAGATGAAGGAGCACTTGGGGCAAGTGAGCTTGGAGCCGGCGAGGACGTTGGTGCAGCGTTAGCCCAATTCAGCACAAACGGCTTGGTCGAGTTCGGCATGGTGGCAAGAGGTCCGCTGTTGTTAGCAACCTGCGCGAGGACGGAAGCAGCTTGTGCGGCGGACGGAAAGGTCAAGTAGCAAAAGCCAGAGTTGTTCGCTTGCTGGCCGGTGATTGGATCTGGGGCAGGGCGGGATACTTTTATGCTCAGCGGGTCCCAGCCCATCAGTTTACAGACTTGCTTAACGTATTCTTCGTCCATCCAGGGCTCAATTTCGCCCCAACGGAGCGTTGTACGGTTGGAAGTGTTGTTGGCGACTAGCGTTGGGGTCTTCGGGAGGGAAGAGGGAAGAGTTCTGGAGACGTGGGTGTCTCTGTCGTCGGCAGATAAGGAGATGTAGGAAGGAGAGATGTTAGGCGGGGGAGAGGAGCGGCGGTGGTGATGGTTGAAAGAAGGAAATGGTTGAGTCGACGACTGCATTGGCGGATGTGGACTGAAATTGTGATTGTTTGTTCCAAGATCCATCCCATACCCATACTCCCGCTCTTGTCTGGTAATAGAACGTGGTCTTATATCTGAGTACTCTGGATAGCCTAAACTGCCATGCGATGGTTTGCGATCTCCTGAAGAGGGGGTTGCGCTATAGTAAAGGGAATTGTCTTGGTCGAGGCCGTTGTCGCCACGATGGCGCAGGATATCGAGACCCGGAGGGTAATCGAACTGGCGTATGTCGGTGCGTGACATTGAGGGACCTGTTAGTTGAATGCTTATTGGATGAAAAGGGGGGCGACGAAGGGGTAGAAGAAGGGGAAGTTATGACAACGAAACAATGGCAGCACTGAAAGGAAGGTGTTGGCGGAGAAAAAAGGCTGGGATATCTTCCTTGCAACTTTTATTCTCTAGATAAGACAACAAAAAGCTTTGGGCAGCGTGAAGCAAGAGAAATGAGATAGCGCGAAAGACTTTAGCGATGGAACGAGCAAAAAAAACACAATTTTGCAAACGACGAATGACTGGACAGCAACCAAAAGAGAACAGGAGGGCGACAGCGAGAAAATGGGGATTTTAAGGAGAAATGGGGCCAACGGAGGACAATGATGGACGTGGAAGGGATAAAAATGCAGAGGCTCCCCAAGTTTCAAATTGGCGGAGTAGGGATCAGGCTAATAATCCAGCTGCGTTATTTCCCGCGGTCCCGTCCTTGAACATGCCTTTAAAAGTTTTACAGTCAGAGCCCTCTTCTTCAAGCCAAGTCATCCGGACAACATCCAAGATTATGACAAGTTCTAGATTTGACATGTCTCTAATACGCTCTAAACTGCGCTCGCTCCTAGGATGAGACCATTGTCCTGTACGGGCATGGCCGGAATCTGCAGATAGCTGCCAGTATAGGTGAACAATGTACTTAGCTTTTGCGTAGACATCTTGCGACAGCAGCTGTTTCTGGCTCTTAGGCATCAAGCTTAATCAGGGGCATTTGTCTGTCACAGGGGGTTTGTGTATCCTTGTGGGTCCCAGTGGCTGTGCAAAACGATTGACGCTCTAAAGCTGCTGTGAATTTATTAGGCGTATGCCATGATACGTCAGAACGCTGCTGGCTATATACTGTACTATCGCTCATTTTGCGACCATTTTCTTGCGCGTGGCTACCAGTGGCGACACTTAACTCTGCCAATTCCCGTACCCCGTGTCTTCTCTTCCTTATCTGGGAAACAACTCGCATCATTCGTTCACGGGTCATGGTGAGTCCCACATATACACCCTAGGTATGTGACACCAACGTCTCTCATTGTTCTGTCACGTCAAGATATCTAATACCATTCCGTTCCGTACCCTATATGGCCACCTCTAGTCACGAAACTCGAAGGGAATGTTTCTGACGGCGATTACTTCGGGTTTTTTGTGACCATTGTTCTCTCTCTCCTCGGAGGGGGTATCTTTCAATCTGCCAGCACCACCAGTACAAATGGAGCTCCTCCGGGCATACAAGTGACTGGCGTAGCCTCATGTTAGTAATGTTTCACCAGCATATCATTTTGGCCTAGACTTCCCCTTGCTTGTGTTTGTACCGTACGTTGATTTGAGTAAGTGGCGATACCTTAAGCTTCGGGCACGATAGGTCAACTTACCTCCGACGTTCAGCACAAGTACGTCTCTTCCCACACTTGAGGTTGGTGTACCAATCAAAGTTACTTCTTCCATGGAGGGTCCTGGCATAGTCAAGATCACTCGTGCTAGTCTCCACATAATCAGGGCGTGACTTGGTTTCTCACTTGGTATGCTTCTTTCTAGGCCAGTTCAATATGAAGTTTCTGGCACTATGACATGGTAAGAGAGCACGTAGTGGCAGTCGACTTTTTCGTTCATTTTCTGGTTACTGACTGGGATAGCAGAGTCATGACTCATAATGCAGCGTCTGAATCCAACTCCATACTTTTACATACAGCATTTCCTTCTTAATCGGAACGCACATGTGTACTGTACGCTGTTTGACACGTTTAATAACTTAATTTCCGTTTTATACTGTACCTTTAGGCCCCGCCGTATATTACCATGGTTTTAGTTCATTTACTATGGCGAAGACGTCGGATGTATTTGGTTTGTCAGCATCAAGCTTCTTTCCGTCACTTGGAAGGGATCACAGGCCTAACGAGAAAGATCACTTTTCATCTCTCTCCATATCCTATCCTCCTCAGAAATTTCCCCCAAGAGGTGCACTTGTATAAACCATTACTGACATTTTTTTCCGAGCCAAGTAATCGTCTTTAATTTCTCTTCTCTGTTGTTGCCAGTGGCCCGATCACATCACCAACCATGCCTGGTCGTCGCCCCTCTTCTTCGACGGGGCCAATCCAAACGTCTTCCACACGCGCACATAGGAGCAATGACTCACATCACGCTTTAGCGAGTGTGGGATCATCTCAGCACCAACCCTCACGCGCACATCAAAACAGTGAATCGCATCAAGCCTTGACCAGTGTGACTAGCATGACCAGCACCCAACAACAGTCTCTTATTTCGCTAGGTGGTTCGAAAACGCCCCAACAAAAGATGGTACATCTTCTGGTTACTAGACTAAAAAATAAAGTACGTCTTTCTTTGACTCTTTCGTTGTGGGCACCTTTTGATGGGAAAACTTTTAGCTGCCCTGTAATTCAGGCCTTTCCTTGGATCTCCTAGAAGCGGACCAAGTCATCCAACGAATCATAGAGACGCTAGTTGACCTGTCATACGACTCTCTCGACATCATTTCATGGGCTTTAAGCGAGTTGCTAGAACGACTGGCGAAGGTGAGCTTGCTTCTATTCCTGCTTCTGGTGATTGGGTGCTTATCTGTTGCTAACAGCAAACTGACGCATCTGGTTATCTTTCGATCGAGGTTCTACAATCACAACTACTCATCTTGAAGGTCCTATCTATGTCATTAGCCTCTAGGTGGAGTCATGCCAGGTCTGGTTCCAGGTCAGCTCACAACCAATCCATCTTGGACTCTCCTTCCATCTCCGGTTCAGCTACTCGTTCATATGGGCAAACTTCTTCGGGAAGTTCCACGATTACAGCTGGGCTCCAGGATCCTGTTCCGTTGGACGACAACGGAGCGAAGTACGTTTTGAGTGTGATGGTGATGCTTATACGCCAGTCTATGCCGCCTGAGCACCCTATCGTGCTGCCAGGACGCTTCTCTGATCTTACGTTTCGGGACTTTGACTCGCGTCCCCTCTCTACTACACACGCAGAGAGTAATTCGGAGCCCCTAGAGCCGTCGCGTGCTTCTACACACAGTGCTACTCTCCGAACTCAGCCTTCCTCGAACTCTGTTGGGTCTGGTAAACTCAGCTTGAACTCTATGTTACAAGTTCCTGCAACACAGGCCACATATGAGAAGACTCACATATCTCTTGTAAAGTCTGTGGCACCTATCAATGATCTTATTACAGATTACGTCGGCCGAATTGTGTTTCAGATTTCGGCATCAAACTGGCATATCGTGTATTACCGGTTACGCGTAAAGATACATTTTCTCGCGAGCAATACCACTGAGAATCCGGATATCACTGATTTGCAATTGATGGCGTACTGTGCTTTAGACAGGCAACGTCTCGTGCAGCTGTTGAACGGTGCGTGATTGCGTTTTTTACTAAAGCTATCTCTCACTCGCATTACGTAGAGCTGTCCTCTTTACTTGTCAACATGGCACCGGAGTCTCAAATGGCTATCACTGTGCCTCTACGGGCGGCCGTATGGAGTTGGATTACCACGTTTCCCCAGGAATTTGGTGATGCTATTCATATTAGGAGCAAATTGGAAGGTGCTCCCGAGCGTGTTTTCGATTTGCTGTATTCGATGAAACCTGTTGGGGAGGAAAAAGTATTCTGGCCTACCCTGACGATCTTAAACACTATCTCCGAAAGGATTGCGACAGATTTCCATATCAGGCTCAGCGGCGGAACGGCAACTGGCCGAAAGGTATGTACCTTTGTTTTAAAAATATACCTCTCCTTCGTCGTCAGTATTTATCGTCTATGTTCCAGGCGCATGAAATGAAGTTTGGAGACGATGTTGTGAAACATGCCGTTGGAAACACTAAACTGTCTGATATCGCTCTGGTTTGCCTTTTGGACATTTGTCGTGCGGCCACCTATGTGGGCGCCGACACCTCTCTGCATATCATAGCTATTGATGTAGCACATGAAATCAAGGCAGGTAATATTACCTATCTGCCGAACGGCATGTCTTTATTTATCTCACATAGGCTGCCCTGTCATCATTTAATTCTACACGTAAACCATTCTGGGATTTACCTGAGGATGTGGAAGTTGCTATCTATGCTGAAGCTCTCGTCGCTATGTTCCGCTTTTTACCAGAAAAGGACGCCATCGAATTCTTTGACATTTGTGTAGAACCCGAGCGCTCGGAGGCTGTCAAGCTTTGTGCGGTGCGCGCTTGTTTAACTCTGGTCCAGGAGGTAAGATTGCAATTGAAGATCATGGATACTTGTTTGACTGTTTTTCAGGCTAGTCGCATTGAGTGGCAAAAGCCGTTGCACAATCTGATAGACATGATGTGCCCGCGGCTGCGGGCTATATTCAAGGTCGTTCCTTATTTGGTTTAATGGATGGGTTGGTTCTAACTGTCTCTAGTCGTCTGGTCTTCGTCAAATGGAACTCAACGCCTATGGCGATCCAAAACCGGCCAACACTCGCCCAAAAATTAAACATGCGTTTATTCAACCACTTAATGATCGGGAGGTACTACTTCTTGCGATACTTTCGCTATGGCGCGCGGAACCATTGTTTCATATGAGGGGGAACAGTGTCGCTGATATTGAAGATTGGGTCGAGACTTCAAACCAGATTTGGCAGGCTCCTCTGGATATCGCGGTTAAAGTTTCTTATGCCAGCTGCTTTTATATTCTTGCCTTGGCCTTTTTCAACTCCCCGACGCCTGGGGACCCTGCCCATTCGACGATCATTACGTTTCTGAGAATAACGATGTAACCCGGATTCTTTTCATCTTTTTCTGTGCCTTAACCTTCTTCCAGGCCGGCCACCTTTGCTATCATTTCGACGAATCTATTGCACAATCGCAGAAACTTATCGGCAGAAAAACTATGGATATCAATAGCACATCAATTGGCCGAGCTTTATGTCAGGAAAACAGATGTATGTTACACCTTACTTGTGATTTTCTCTTCTAAGAGTATTTCTAGAACTCGGCTATTAAAGATATCCAAATGGATGCTGTTCGTGTCCCCGCCTTCGCTATGGCCGAAATCGCCTTTTTTGTTACTCTAACATCTATGGACAACAATGTATCACATTTGGCAGCCAAAGGTCTTCGCTTTCTAGCCAACGCAGAACGTCAACCGGGCGCCCCTTTCAACCACACTATTAGCGATGAGGTCCGGTCGAAGCGCGATCCTATTTATGAACAACTTGGCGATCCCAAAGTCAAGCTTGTCGGTTTGTGGGCTATTTTTTATCATATGACATCCGGGCTTATCTATTGTTCAGGACGCCTGGGCCATCAGAAGCGCATCCGAAAATTGATCCGGTTATTATCGTATCCTTCAATGGTTCATGCTGCTGTTTGGCAGGAGTGTTACTGGAGGTGGCGAGGGTATACCGAGATCATATTCGATGCCTCCTCCGAGAATGTAGCTGCTAACGACAACAACCCATTCCCACGAACCTGGCCGGTTTGTCATCATCTTTTTATTCTTCGCCTTTCTGACCTTCTTTTAGGAGCAACGCTACGAGTGGCAAAACCTTACTCTGTTCCTAGCAGCCTTTGGGGGTGCAAGTGTTCAGGATTACCAAGACGTTGCACCTCTAACGGATGTGATCCCCATGGACACTATCCCTGATGAGCTACGCACAATGCATAGCCTAGCGCCCCTCGCAGGCAACTTTATCTCGGACCTTACAAGCTTGTTGATAGTTCCTGATGCCTTCATTCGCGAAGTAGCAAAGGAGGCCCTTGGTATTGAACTGAGTCCGAAATTGTATTCGAGGTTGCTTAAACACTTGGATGAGTACGTCTACGCACCGGTTGATTGAATTTCGAATTTGACATCATCTCTAGCAAAATTAATAGTTTCCCGGAGAGTGCAGGTGCTGAACTCACTGAAACCTCGCTCTTATTCTTCGATCAGGTACGAAATCGCAGTGTGATTGATACAAAGGTTGACACTGACATTTACATAGTTCATCGCCGTTATCAAGCTCCTTGTTGAAAATGCTCATGGTATGATAGAGGATATCACAAGCACTGACATTAGTTCGACTATGCTGAACTTGGCTATCTTCCTGTCGCGGTTTACTGGCCTACAATCATTCCGTCAGAAAGTCAAGTTTTGTGTGACATGCGAGAGTGTTTGCTCTCGAATAAACAGCGTAGCGGTACGCAAGGATAGCACTGCTCGACACAAAACACTAGACATAGTGCTTGGCTGGATGTTACCGTTACCGGTGAAACATTTGCCACCAGTATTCACTTCCTTGCTGACACTAATTTCCAGGACAACAAAGGAGAACTGTCGGCTATGCAGGATGAGCTCAACATGGCTTGTTTACGGGCTGCTGTCAGACTGTTGGAACGCCTGCATCTTCGCCCTGTTGATGCTACCACCGGCGACGACGGTGTGCACGTTGTTGCCCGGCTGTTCAATAAGTATTCAGGAGCCTTGCTTCAGTCCCTTCAGCCGTATTTTTCAGACACACCAGTCAGTGGAACCAGGCGCATCTTGGGCTTTTGTCATCTCACGTGTTCTTTAGACCTCAGATAGTACATCAGATTTGGGCTCAGTACATCAAGTACGTTTCCCATAGCTTCTTTGTCGAGTTTACTAGAATAATCTAAACGCAGAAAATGCGCATCTCCCAAAAAGAGGCGGAACTCAGAGAGCTTGTCATTGCTGGCCTATCTCACCTTGTTAGTGCTAACACCGAGAGCGGCTTCAAACAATGTTTGCCCCTTGCATACAATGAAGATAACAGAAAACGCGCAATCTTCGCCCACGTTTTTGCTAGAGTCATTTCTCAGGGCACCAAATTTGATCCAGAGGATCGCTCTGCAAGCATTGCGAGGCATAATCGTCTATGTGAAGTACGTGATATTTCTCATAGCTTTGTGTACTCCACCTGATCATTTATTGGCGCAGTTAGTGAAAGGATCAGATGTAAGGCACTCAATTCATGTGTATTGTTACGTCGCTAACTTTCGGCAGATGATACTAGCTCTCACAATTTGTGAGATATGCCCGCCGAACGAGGTCGATTTAATGATATCTGTTCTTCTCAACGTCTTCGACACGCGTGCCTCACTCATGAAGCTCATCAAGGTCATGATCGAACGAGAAGTTGCTGCAACCTGTACGTGGCAGCAAAACTAGCTCATTTTACTGTCTAACCTTGCAATAGCAAATGAATCGAGTTTATTCCGAAGCAACACAATATGCACCCGCTTCCTATCTGCCTTTGCTAAGATTCACGGGTATAACTACCTGAGAACTCTTGTGCAGCCTCTCATAAAGATGATGGTTGATAACTCCTCAGGCCATGGTTACGACCTTGACCCGAACAAAACGAGCGATCAAGATATAGCAAAGAACCTGCAAAACGTTGAAATCGTTGCATCCCAGTTCCTCAATATTGTGTCGTCCTCGATTCTGGGTATTCCCCCGTAAGCCATGCTTTATCTCGTTTGGCTATGCGAGACCTTGACATTGGTGGCAGCATGTTTCGCGAAATATGTGCACACATCGCAACCACTGTGTCAGTAAATTGAAGGCGCCCTTTCTCCCATTCAATACTCATTGCGATCCATAGTACAAATGTTTGGCCGGATGCCAAGTTTGCTGCGACGGGTGCTTTTATCTTTCTGAGGTAATCCTTCTCTGACAATATTACACAAGGCTTCAAAATCTTTTCAGGTTCATATCTCCCGCCGTGGTAGCACCGGAGACAATTGATATCGAACTCCCAAAGGAATCCAGTATGACCCTACGCCGCGGATTAATGGTTATCACCAAAATTATCCAAAATCTCGCCAACAATATCTTCTTTGGTAAAGAGGCGCACATGACTGTCCTCAACCCATTCTTAAAGGCAAACATTACGAATGTTACCCGATTTCTAAGTGAATTGAGTGTACGTCCACCCTCTAGCGATATCTGAGAATGAATCGCTTACACATCATCAAAGAAATCCACGTCACTCGCCGGTGGTGACGAGAACGACCAGTGGCTTGGGACGACCTCCGACGATACAGACATTATAGTATTGCATCGTTTCTTCGATAAGCATGCTGACAAAATCGGCAAAGAGCTTCTTTCTTTGTCGAAACCAGTCAACGAAGGAGATGCGGCACTCAACGGCAAACGTGCTTGGGACGGACTCTGTGCACTTTTAGTAGATCTCGGACCACCTTGGGAAGTCCCTAAACCATCTGGGCTATCTCGCAAGACACATTCGGAATACCTTGACCTGATGGCCAGATATTCTGGTAGGAGCACTGCACAGGTCGAGGACATCTTTTTGGATGTACCTATTTCCAAAGTACGCTGCTTGCGGTTTCATCTGAAATTATTGATTGAAGTCAATTAGGATGAACAACCATGTTTTGTTCTTCGTATGTCAAGAATCGACGTTGAGACGTTGGATATTGAATTGTTCATGTATCATGTCTTCAAGGTAGATGGTCAAAACTCACATATGTATTGGCGACTGATTCCTTTCGATAGACCGTTACGCAGCCACTTTATCAAGATCGCACGTTCGATGTTGTCCTTGATTGCACCTCATTCACCTCGATTTGTGAAGTGCCGCTACAATGGCTGAAATATTGTGCTGAACTGATACCATCTGATATTCGCTCGCGGTTTTCAACAACACACGTTCTTAACTCTAACACTCTGACGCAAAAATACCTGCGCCGACTCTACAACTTTACAGCCGGTTAGTTTTTTTTTTCTTTTTCGTATCCTCCGGTTGTTGAAAATGTGTGTAAGGAACTCCCTTCTGTGATGCCGTCCGTGCATATTCTTCTGTTGCAGAATTGAAGGCGCAGGTACCATCTGGAGTACTTGCGGCGCTGGAAACCCCTGGTGTGTAAATCAAACGACCGCGTAATATAGACTTGATACATTTGTAATAGTGGGACTGGAAGAAGAGCAACCTCAAGAAACGTTCACAGACGCAACTATGAAAGTCATCCAACCTCGACCTGTGATAATGACAGTGGGGACTACTCATATACGGATCACATCAGCAAGTATTTGTCACGTCCAGATTTTCCAGATTTACTGAGATTTATTGTCATTAGGTCAAAGCGCAACTCATCTCACCTGGCTTGTCTTGCAAAGCTACCGAGATCATTCACCTTGCTGATATCAGTGATATTTATAATGTTGCGACTGGCGTTGATACTTGCGAATTTATCATTCGACGCAGTCGAGGTGGTGTCACAGAATACTTCTCATCGCAATCGAGGGAAAGTATCGTGAAGGTTTGTTTCTTATTTATAAATACCGTCTGGCGGCTCTGCTCTGACATACACAAGGCGATTCGCGTAGCGAAAGGTCGACTAAAAGAAGCACAGCCGTCATTAACGGAGCATTTCTCCCGGTTTTCGAACGTCCCAGCTACCTTACTGCATGTAGGTCTTCTCAGTGTTGATATGAGCGACGAGGAGCTACGCGGAGCAGCTTACGACCTCCTTGGGGCTGTATGCAATTACTTGCATTACGATAAGCGTTCAATAGTTGCTCCCAAAGGTATAAAAATTGACACTATTCTATGATTGACACGAAGTTGACGTCAACCATAGCTGGCTTTATTCCTGGAGACGTTAGCGCTTTTGTTGTCCAATTAAGCGAGAGCATCGCAGCTTTTGCTCCACAGTTGACGCTCGACTTCATACCCGAGGTCGCCGCTGCGATGAACAGTATGGGCGACAAGACTCCACAGCGTATAAGCTGTATTCATTACCTAAGCCCGTGGGTTAAGAATCTTGCACATTTCTCGAATGCTTCAAGCCACCTTTATGAACGCTCTGGAGCAAGATTGCGTGACTGCGTCCGTAATTTGGCCGACCTGTCTGCTACCTATTCTAATGTCGGTATCATTCTACATTCTGTGACGTATAAAGCTCTTACGCCCAATTCAGATTGCATCTACCATTCAAAAATATATCTGGAGCGAGATTGGGAAGCTAGACCCGGTCATCATTGACGTCGTCCTTGATGAGCTTGTGCGGACAGCTACAGAAGGAGGGGTGGGAACTCACCGCTGCGAGTCAATCGCTCATGCGATAGCATCAATGTCCTCCATTGGCGTTAGAGGAAGGCTGTACTCTAAGTTACGAAAGGTCAGTTGTAGACTAGTCTACTGACCGCTCTGTAACTGATGAAACCTTCAGCTCGTTTGTAAGGTGTTCATTACGCAGCCGTTCAACTTTCTAGTGGAACATCCCAATTGGAATGAAATAGCCACTCTCATACGCTTCTCTCTTGCGGTTTCACCCTCGACTGGCCATGCAGGCTGTGACCAGCTCTACGTCCCCGAAATCATCCACATCGTTACGCTTATCGCTGGTTGTGGACCTTCCCTTGTTCGCAAATCAGTATATGGCATCATTGTCAATCTCTTGCAGGCTATGTATCTGTGTCGCACCGACGAGTCTACTGGTCCCCCCCTTCTGCAGCTCATCGACGAATGTACCACCGCCGCTACACTGCGGTTGTTCGGCCTCCAGCGCGAGACTCCGACGGGTGAGTATACTAACCATGATCCACCTAATGACAAAGAAACCCTCGACAATTATGAACGGCTTACGGAGTTCCTCGTTAAAATGATGGGAGTTTGTTCGGGATCCAGAGGTCTGCCAATATCTTTTTACAAACACTTGGACTAAATATATGTATCCTTTTTGTAGGTTTACTCAATACCTGGCGTGCACGATGGATGAGCCTCGTTACTTCGAGTGCATTCCAAGTTTCCCCAGCGGTCCAAACGCGAGCCTTTATCGCGCTTGGCACTCTTGCAACTGCTGACGTCGACGACGATTTCCTCTATCAAATCCTCGTCGCCTTTAATACCGCGTTAGCAAGAGTCACTGATGCCCACTCGCTTCCAGTGATCAGCATGCTTCGGTGCATGTATAAAGTGGTCCCAGCCCTTCCAAAGGACTCGAGATTTCCCTCCCTTTTGTTCTGGCTTGCGGTTGCTCTGCTTCAAGCGAGCCATACCATTTACTACGTGGAAGCATCGTACCTCCTCCGCGTGACGCTGGAAAGCATTGAACAACGCGGGTTCTTCGCGGCTGAATCGGTCACATCTGTTCTACTCAGGAGCCGAGCCCCTCTTGAGGATATTACTTCTCAATTAGACGAGATGCTCAAGATATCTTTCGACACTAGTTTTTCTTTCTCTCTTGCATCCATACTTTTCAAAGGTGTGCGGCACGGTAGTTTGAAGAGTATTGCAGAATCCGTCTTGCGGAGCCTTTTGAGCGTCACAGTACGCTCGGAAATCAGTAGTGGTTCGAACGGCCTCCGGGATGGTGTTTCTCACGAATCTCTCGGGTATTTCCTGGCGCTGTTACCCCTTTCAACAACATCTACAACTTATCGCCAGCTACTCGATGACTGCAAGATTGATGATGCATGGCTCGCAGATGCCGGACTGGACATGGACGATGATGAAATCGGTGCCCCCCGCATCTCTCCTACATTCCTGGGAATCACGGACTCTAATACCGCGCTTCTCGTTGCGTCATTTATTAGCACCATGCTTATCAAAGCGCAGGGGGATGATACCGAGACCGAAATTCTATTCTCCCTGTTATCGGATATCGCAAACAACTTCCCACAAACTATCACTTTAGTGTAAGTAATACCTGCTTAGACTCGACGTATTCTTGCTTACCATATTTCCGCCCACAGATACGACAGCTTGCAGGAAAGAGTGAAGGATGTCTTAGGAAATGGGTCCAATCCGTCGCTCATCTTTTATGCATCCAATATTTTCCGGACGTCACTGCAAGACCAAACGCGGCAAGTCATGCTACGAGGTTCGACGTCGACACTTAGTACGATCGACGAAACCAGTGCATCAGGGCCAGGCCGGAATCATCTGAACGCGCTCGATGATATAGGGATGCAAGGGTTGGCAAACAATTTCCAGTTCTTGAGTCGTCCCCAGGCAACTAAGATGATGAAGTGGATTCCAGGGTTGGTGAGCCACATAATAGCATAGTTTTCCATTCTTCCATACAAATTGGACTAGCCTCAATCAATAACTTTATCATCCTGTTTGTCTAACTACCGTACTATCTCCTGGCTATTATTACTACGATCTATAATTCCATCCCCATTTTACACTGCGTCACGTGTGGCCGGCTCGGTGTCTCTTTGTGTCCATCATGCCATGCCACTGTTATTTCATGTACCGTAACCGCAACTGCCATATTCCGACGAGCGATATCTAACGCCTCTCATTTATTTATCACACCGGTGTGGTATTCATTCTTTATCCAACATGCTTCAAACTGTCGAGCAGTCTCGTTCCCCATCTCCGGCTTCGTTCCTCACGAACAGCTTTCATAACGCCAATAGTACTATAGACGATCTGACCCTTGCTTTGGCCAACTTCTCAAGAGTCTCTTCTCCAGAGCCGCCTACTCAACTGACATGCTGCTGTGGAAGCGACGGTTGTGCAAACTTGAAGGCTTGGTTAGAGCTCAAGTCCGGCTTGGAGAGTCGATTGATATTGAGTGCAGGTACGACCATCATTACTACCAAGTATCTTACGTTGACGTCTTTCAGAGGTTGGACAAGCTTTGCTACAACGCCATGAGGCCTATGTTCGCCAACATGAGGTATGTCTGCGTTCCCACAAATATTAAAGCTATTGTTGACTTGTGCATAGAAGCACAAACAATCGCACCTGTCTGTAGATACAGAAAGTGAAACAATAGATAACGCATCTGCGGCCCAAATCTCAGAACTGCTCCAAGAGAAGGCTATGTTAGAGAAGGTGGTCCCACACACTCTTTTGCAAATGGTCTCTCTCATTTCGTGTTATCCAGCGCTTGAACCAAGCCCTGGTGAACAACGAAATCACAGAAGTATCTACTAAGACGATTATGCACGAACTGCAAGAGGCACGATCAACAATATCCCGTCTAACGTCCCACCACGCTCGTTCACTTGGTTGGGAAACACGTTTATCTTCTGCCATCAGGGAGAAAGATGATATGCAGCAAGAACGGGATGGGGAATCTAACAGGGCGAAGATAGCTGAAAACCGTTTGTCCGTTATGATGGATAAGACTAGTTGGTTTTATCTATTCTTGTTGGAAACAAGTCTAATTCGGTATTAGCTAAATTACAGGCTGAGGTTAGACGATTACAGGATACCCTAGAGGAACGAAGATCACACAGAATGGAGTCATCAGAACATATACTACAGGATGCCCGTCTTCGCCTAGAAACCCTTCAGAATTCAGTAAGTAATCACTCTGTCGTTCACACTACGGCTCCTTAAACCAATCGTCATCAGCAGCTGGGACAAACTGCCCTCGTTGAACAAAACGAATTGACAAATGTCTTGGAGTCGCTCGTTGGCGATAACGAAGCTCTGAAACGGGACAACACAGAACTACAGAACATGTTATTGGATTCGCGTGAAGAAACTTACAGTTTGAAAGAGGAGCTTGAGGAGCTCAGAGCCAAACCGCCCTCTCGAACCGGAGGTAAGAAGATTCCCGACTCCATGCCATACACAGCCACAACCGTTTTCGCTGTCCAGCTGGAACTCCTCAGTTGCGAAATATCTATATTGGTAGCGTCCCTGGGTCGGCTACTAAAGATTATTCGGTACGGGAGTTTTGTCTGCGTTTTGGAAACGCGTGTTCGCTTATCTTGACAACGTAGTTACGGCATTATAGTCCCCGAAGCGCCAGCGTGGACAGGCGGTACCGTCGACCTTTTGTGAGAATAATATCTCTGAGCTTTCCGAGACTCTTACCATATATCTGTTAGGAACCATTGACGCCAGAGACCAGTTTGCGTCCCTTGTCACCTGCGGAGCCATTGACTCCGTCGGAGATTAGGGGACCTTCTTTTAACCACCCACGACCGCGTTATTCCTCAAGGTCTTCTCGTGTCAGCATTGAAGTGGAAGAATCGACTGGCAACGATGGCGACCCCTCATCGCCGGAGAAACCAAAGACACACAAGACACTACTTCTTCTGACTCGTTCGCGAGCTGTTCAGACAGAGCCTTGGCGTGGGTTTTTATCACCTTCATCTTTAATCCCATCGCCGCACGACCCACGCTCTGAGTGTTCGTCTTTCTCAGACACATTATCTTCCCATCTTTCGGTTCTACTTGATCGATTTTCTGGTCTTGCGAATCGGATTTCACAGGCTGATGCATTGACTTTGACAAATCGCTTGAAGCGTCAGCACCTTAAAGGCGCTGATGTGAGGCATCTTTCCCGCAGTACAGTGAACAACATTATCACGGAGGCAAACAATATACGCTTACAATTCCGTTTCCTACTGGAAGACGACAGTGTGGTAGTCCCATGCACGCGTAAAGACTTTAGGATGCTGTTCAAATTACTTAAAGACCTCTTCACCGAGGCTGGCGAGATGCGCGTAGCTCTCAACGATATCATTCTCGACCCTTCGTGCGCTTCAGGAGTCAGCGAGTTGGCGTTGAATCCTAATAAGGCTGAAGACGCAAGAAAAGAGAAGGAGCGAGAAGCCGCCGGTATCGCACCAGCCAGCAGTTGGATGGCCCCCATCTCTAAACTCTTCTCACACACTTCTCGCAGTGAAAACCCTGCAGAGCGGCCAGGGTTAAGCACTTCTATCAGTGGACAAAGTATAACGCGTCCTGTTCGTTTCGTTCCCAAGATAAGACCAGCACTTTCCGCCTCGGCCACGACAGTCAACGTTGAATTTTCCGGGATGGGAGTTGGCCGATCAATCACAAGCACTGTAGCGTCCCAGACGAAGCGAAATGATGTGGAAGTATCGGTACCACCTGGCCCGTCAACAGTGATGAATATATTCGCTGGCGCTCCGCAGAATCCAACGCCTGACCCGTGGGTCATCGTTCCCAAGGGCCTCCAAAGGCAGCCATCTGGAATGAAATTGCGCGGTGATTTTAGCTCTGCAACGATACGGCGATCTACTATGATGAATTATACCAAGAAGATGTCACGCGATGTAGACGCTGTGATCGATGTTGGAAGGTCAAATCGAGATGACGAAGAGTCAGACGATGTTCCTCCATTGTTACAGCGCACACTCCGCCGTCGTGGGCTATCTGATACCTCCATTCACTCCACATTCACAAGCCAGGGAGAGGAACCGCCTGCAGAAAGTTCCGATGCAATCAACCATGCCGTATGGCCGGACCGGCGGTCTGTATTCCAAGCTCTCAGCAAGACCGTTGAGACGATACGAAATACCGCGACAGGCACAGCGTCCGAGGTTGTCGAGGGGCCAGTTGCTATCGCACCTTCACCTAGGCAGCATCGTTCTTCTCGACAAGCGGATGCGACAGGCAGTAGTGGACTGCGTAACCTCCTTCCCAATCTCTCATCGTGGGCCGCGGCAGGGGATATGTTGGAGCCCACACCTGACCCTTTTTTGATGGGGAGCAGTGTCAGGGATGAGTCGTTTATGCAACAGAGAAGACGGACAGCTGGCGAGCGTCATCATGATCACGAGTATCTGTAACATCTTCGTACCGAACCTTCCTTCGATCCTTCGACCGGTGATATTTGATACCCTATGTCATTGCGCGTGTCATGGCCCAGTAATTTTCACGGGCACATTGTACTTTTCATTGGATGGAATATAATCAAGCCATACCACCCCCCGTTGTAGCCTTCTTTTTTTTTGCATCCGCGAATAAGCATTTTTTTTGGTGGGGCAGCTTAATAGGTGGACTTTGGTTTCGCCAGAATCCTAACCTGATGATGACATAATTGGCGGGGAATCACGACCCCGTTCCTTGATCTGACAAGAACCATTCCACCCTTCCATTGCATTACGATATTTCCCTCCGCATTTCTCCCTCCTGTTACGATGCCTACGTCTTATAAAGGCCGCATCAACAAAGTCCCCATTGGGGGTTCTTGCATATTTTTGAAATCTCCAGGTGAAGATGTGAAAGAGATAGGTCGGTCGGTGTGGGTAAACATCAACGTAAGAATAACCGTTATGCTGGATCATACATCTTTGACCGAAAGTGCCTAGAAAAGATGGCGCCTTGAATGTATAAGAGAGCCCTGCGCGGACAAATGGAGCACGACACCACACAAAATCCCACCTGCGCTCCAAACCCAAACTTGGGAAAAAAGAAAGTTTGAAAGTGACAAAAGAATTAGAAGCGGCCCACACGCCCGTACAGGGGCAAATCTGGTTGGGGGTTCCTTTTGATTAAAAATGTGAGGAATTCGTGAACTATCTTTCCTTTCGTTCTTCTTCTCCTCCTCCCATCTACTCCCTGCTCTCAACTCCCCATTCCCTGCTATGAGGACCAGTTCCCTCTCTTCGTCAAGCACGTTCTTGGCCAAATTGCACCCACTAGCAGCCCAGTTCAACTTGAAGCCTCACCTCTCAGATGTTACTCTCGGTAAGCATTCCGACAAGTTCAGTCTAAATATACAATGTACTAACCGTGAATGTAGCCAACATCCTTGCTGGCGATACCTGTGCTCCAATAAGGTCAATGATGCATTATACTCCACCCTTCTCGGCGAAACTAACTTTACTTTCATATCAAGTTTATCCGACTTTGAGCGGCACCTGACCTTTGTGGTACGTCTTCTATTCGGTTGCGTTTTATCTTTGTGATGGGCATCAAATCTTAATGTCAACTTTTCAGGAATACTCAGTAGAAAATCTCCAATTCTTAGTGTGGTACCAGGTAACCATCATTCACCTGCCAGTCATATTTTTGACATAACGGCTCACGCGACTTGCTTAAACTCTAACACCCTTGTTTTAAAAAAGGACTACCGCGAACGCTATCTCAAACTCGCATCCGGGCGGACCAGCCCTGCACGCGACAATTTTACCTTCCATGCCCCCAGTTGCGCCCGGACAGAACAGCGCGCGGCAGAGAGCCTTGCCAGGCTGAATACAAGCATAAGCATCAGTATGGAAGACAAATCACTGCCGGCAAGTCCAACAGACGCCATAACACCGACTTCACCATCCCCCATGCTCCCTCCACAATACACTCAATTAGCTTTACCCCAAGTGGCATATACAGTCTCCAGGTCCAACGACCCTGAGGGCGATCCCTTTCGTATGGAGTGTGAACGCGCAATTGCAACCTTCCTATCCCCGAACGCTGGGAAAGAATTACCTCTCGACGCTATTATTCGTGATACTGCTGTTAGAAACCTCTCGTTGGATTGCCATCCAGATGTGGTACGTTAACTTTGAATCAATTCAGTCTCGTAACCCTGACGGGCCTAATTTTGACCCAAGTTGATGCCTGTGTATGAAGAAACTTACAACTTGCTTGAACGGTTCAGCCTCCCAAGGTT
>JABCKM010019895.1:0-33491 GCA_018221805.1 Rugosomyces carneus
TCGACAAACGGTTGCGGCTGTTGATTATCGTCGTAGGAGAAAAAGTGCCATTCAGCACGCGTGACTGCGAATTTTTTCTCTCCACCTGAGCTCCAAGAGATAGATGACTCGATAAGAGTCGTGACATTGTCGTGACAAGCGGGGAAGACACGTGTGACATACATGAATTGCCGCTCGCGGAGGCCAAAGAATAAGATATAAGGTATGCCAGAGATCTTTTTTTTATCGCAAGATGGGAATGAAAAGGTCCATCGATAGTCGAATTGAGTTGAATCAGTCGATCGACGGGTACAATTTTTGAGAAATCACGTGAGGGCGAAAGGGCACGCGGTCACGGTCGCGGCGCCCGAACTTTGAAGTGGGAAAAATATCTTGAAACATGCAGGTTACAATTTACCTTGGACCTTGGACCTTGGAACCGCATACACAAATCCCATGTCACGATCGTGGAGGGGCGCTTAGCTATGGTTACCCTAGGCTCGGAAATATCCAGACTTGCAAAAGATTTATGAAAAGATCTAGAACCTCCTGTGGCTCCTATGGCTGTCTGCTTACCTCTGACAACCCTGTCTCGTTCCTATTTTTGGCACCTAAAAAAGCATGTACGAGAAGACAATATCACCATGACAATTCGAAAAAGCGGTATGATGATATCTCAGCGATTTTTTTTCTCGTTGTGTACCCCTCCATGAATCGGTTGAAGTGATATATTTTAATACTCCGATAAGGTCTTCATCATTGGGATCCTGAAGTTCGACCCTGCCTTAATTTGCGCTTCCCCTCATGATGGTCAAATGACTTTGGGATTCTCAGGCTGAAGCTGTTCCAGGGGGTAATTCAAATGAAACAATGAACTGAATCTCAGCAGACATTTTCCTCGAGGCGCTAATGAGTTGAATGACTTTGCATGGACGGCGACTGTGTCTCACGATCGTTGACAGCAGTCGTCACTTAGGCTTTCCGTCCCTGCATAAGGGCCATCAGGAAATTTGGGGTGCACATCCATCCGCTCAATGGGTCATGCAATGAGCCGATCTTGGTTGGATAAACGAACCTAAAAGAGGGCAAGTGCGCGGAGGAGGCTGTCGCTGCATTCGTTCCTGCGTTACAATGGGAACCGGGATATTTTTTCATCCCCCTGATCGCTCGCTCAAGCCTTCTTAAACAACTCAGTCACCCGTCAAAAGAATGTACCCCTTTGCGCCATGGCAAGTCTACGAGAAGCGATCATGGCAGCACAGAATATCCAGGCGTACGTCGTATCTCTTGTCTCCTTCACTGAGTTCTGATTTCTTGCTTGGCTGTGTCTAGCGGTCGGTATCTTATTGCCGGTGAGACTTTCGCCTTCATATTCTGTAATACCTGATTTTTGATCATCTTTGAAGCCGTTTGTGCGTTGACTTTGGTCGCTGTGAAGCCTTTCTGTCAGTAGTCTCACCCTATTCTTCAGATACGCTGCAGTTATGCGAGTGGATATCATCGTACGTGGTTGCTTCGCCGCTGCTTCCTCGAAACTAACGTGATACAGATTCGAGGACGAGCGGAGACTAGTTTGTGGTTCTCTTTGGTCGAAGCTCCACTACTCAACGATTGGTCAGATACACAAAGCCCACTGGACTTCGGTCAAATTCTTTTACTTGTGCTGCCGTTACTACCCCTTAGTGACATGGCCAATTTATATGTGGGCTATCATGCTGAATCAGGAGCCTGAGAGATGCAAAAGTGTGGTCAAGCCCTTGTATATAATGCTCATCCCATACGTGCGTACGCTTCCTGTGCACAAGCCCAACCTACTGACCTTCTCATATAAAGCAATTGACTGCTCAAGGTAGGCTCCCTTGTTATCTGCCTGCGTGGTTAATGTGTTGACCCGTTATCAAGCCGTCTTTTTGATGAGAGCTTGGGCGTTTACGGGCAGAAATACCTTCGTTCTCGTTCTCCTCGCGGGGGCGTATATGGTATTGTGCGGGGTCGAAGTGTGGGTGTTCGCAACGAAAGTGGATGTCGCCGGTACGAGCCTAAGAGACCAAGTCGATAAGAAGTTCACTTTAATCAAGTAAATCCAGCACAGATCGCTCTTAGAGCAGCCGGTGTTCGGTTTGGCTGTATACGGAATGCAGGGAAGAGGCCTCTTCTGACGGCTCAGAAAACGGGAGTGAGTGCCTTCCTGGGCCTCTGTGTTATACTAAATGACAATAATCTTTAGACCATCTTTGTATTAGCTCTGTTCCTTGACTTGTTGTGCACACTCGTCATTGCAATCGTACGGTTCAAATATGCTTACCCGTTGAACACACTAAGTATTCTTTTAGCATTGTATACGCCTTCGCAGCGTGCAAGGAAGGTTGGGCAAATATATTATTCAGCAAGGCGAGTACTATGCGCCAGTACCTCATGTATAGAGCCTGATCGCGAGTCTTCACAGGGCTTATGACTTTCGGATTGATGAGTGGGCTACACATAGTAGTAGCGACGGTCTCTTTCATGTACGCTCTACTTTTACCCTTCGTTGATGACTATGCATTTACCATTACATTGCAGTGGCATACCAATGGCAGGTGGTATTATAATACCATTCCCTTTGATCCTACCGAACATCTTGGTACGTCTTTTTCTCATTTCTAATCTCTTCTAACATCAATCTGCATCTAGGCTTGCCGCATGCAAGTATCGCCCATATTTTCTTTTTTTCATCCCTAACAAAAATTTATACATTAGGACATTACTTCTCCGAAAGCGAGTTTCAATTCGTTCAGAAACGGAACAGCTCGACGAGCTTTCAGGGATCGTGCGAAGAGGTGTTGGCAAATCAAGATCCGAAGTCGATAATTGGACATACTAAAAGGCACCGATGCCGCGTCAGTCCCCAATAGTCACCACGAGAGGACGGCAAGCTGGTTTGAATTTTGTTTAAATTTTGTTTATACTCAGGTAATGGTTTCTCCCTAACTTATATCCCCACGGTATTCCCCTAGACAAAGTAGTTTTGTAATAACCACATTAATCTGCATCCCACTTGTATAGTATTGCTAAATTAACAGAGCCGTTAAAGCCACTAGCAGGTCAGTTAACATCAGCCATTGAAACGCTGCAATACCGATGGATAATACAGTAAAGCTGCTCCATACAACTTCATATACACCAATCTCAGCCCAAGGTCATCTCGTCTTTGTGGTTCGAATTTCCAACGTCTACCTTCTCCTTTTTTTTGGCATCCTCGCTGATCGTCACGCCCATGTATTTCTCTCTCAAAAGGTTTGTGCTAATTTCAGGCACATCCACAGTCGGAGGACCTCGCATAGCGTTGGCTTCTAGAGCCATGTTGAGCAGATCCAGGACATGGGAATTGATGGGATCAATACTCAAAGCCTGGTGATAGATGAGACATGTCAAAGACAGCTGTTGCGGTTACGAACCTCGTGATATTTCACAATTGCACTGTCTATGTCGCCCATGAGATGGTATACAAGTCCCAAAAATCCAAGCGCCACAGAGTGCCGTGAGTCGAGTTCTAGTACCTTTTGATACGCCTGCTTAGCATCTTGAAGACGCCTTTGGTTATGGTCAGGTTCAGGATACAGCCGTTCATGGGACGAAACGACACACCCCAATTTTCGAAAGCAAGTGCCCAGGTTTAGATGTGTAGTGGCCCAAGATTTTCGAGAGCCTTGCGTCACCTGAGCCAGATCAAGCGCTTTTGCGAAGAGATCAGCAGCATCCTGATATCTATCGGGTGTTGTAGCCTTGGGCTGGAGAAAGACGTAGTAGGTTTGCGTCAAAGTGCTTACCTCCCGTGATTGAAAGCCATGACACCCATCTCGTTCAAAAGTAGAGGGTCGCCATCGCACATGGAATTCGCCGCATTCAATGCTTCATCCGCGAGCGCGTGATTTGAAAGCATGATATTCTCCATCCCGACGAACATTAAAGGCAGATGAGATCTTAAGTTCCGATAAGACCGCGTCAGAATATCGGCTGATTGACGTACCCTGCAAACATCCTAGCGCAAGTCGAATATGCAGTAACAGCGTGATCATGCTCGCCTTCTAATGCAAAGGTGTGGGCAAACGCCACCCATGCCGGGCCAAATCGAGGGTCCATAAGTGACGTCTTACTATAAGTTTCTGTTTTGACACGAATGATGGTCAGAACGACAAACACTCGCACCTGAAGTATTGGCGTGCTTGGGCCCATTTCCCACCACTCAAGTACCACACGCCAACTGCATACCAGCTTATGGGGTTTTCCGGCTCGCGATCGACCATTTCGTGGGCAAGAATGAAAAGTCTTGAGTGAAGGTGTGATAGATGATACATACAAGCAACATGGAGTGGCATTGTGGCATTGTGAATTGACACCAATCCTAATATCCTGCCTACTATGAGTAAACTTACACATAAGCTAGTAAGTAGGGAGACAAACCTGGATGTAATCACAAAACAATCTGCCCACCTAAAGTTCACGTACAATGCGTCTGCGAAGCTGTATAGAACATCAGGGTTATCGCCGAGGCCGTACTCATCCACCAAAACATGTCGTGCCAGGGCATGTTCAGCCGCATGCTTGTATTTCCGTAAACGGCTGGTATAAATGAGCTGTACAAATTCGGCGTCATGCGGTGTTTGGGATGTGTATGCTAAACCCTGCACAAACTCCCATTCTTGGTGCCGTTTAATTGAAGGGGTGGCTTGATATTGAAAGAGAAAACCCACCCTCATCAGTGGTCATCATTTCACCTGTTACTAACTGTTCAAATGCGTCGTAGCACTTGACGTCGAGAGCCAAAGCCTCCATGAAACATTGCTTCGCTTGGTCACCTCGGTTGAGCTTGAGCATAAGGATACCTCGAAGATGACACATCGAGGCTTCGACCTGTTACGTTGCTTTGAGCTCTGGCCACTCCTTCCAAAATTAAAAATATACCTTGATACCGCCGTCACCGTTGGGTACCGAGGGACCACTTCTACCTGGGAAAGGAGCCTGAGCCTGGTATGGAGCTTGGAAACTGTAGACTAACCGGATTCCCTGAATGGATTTGCCTCCCCAAGCATTTCCATTGCTTCTGCCCAGTTTCCTTGTCGGACCTACTTCAACTAAATACCAGACGTAAATGAGTCGTGTTAATTTTTTGCGCACCTGGCATTGAGCAGCGAGATATCTGCAGGCGACACTCATGTCCACCAGTCTCGATACCCGATCTTGCATGTCCTCCGGGAGTTCAATCATTGCTCCCGGTCCCATAGGTAGGCGAGGTGTTGATGTAGATACTGGGGGGTCCAGTTCGCGTTCTTTACCCTTGTTAGATTGCATAGTGCGCCCATTGATTGACGGAGATGGGGTCGTAGAGCGCTTCAATGTAGACGTGGGGAAGACTCGAGTCAAGAGACGTTCAGCACGAGAATACTGATGTGTCATGAAATAAGTCTGTGCGAGCCAAAACGCATCGTTCGGGTCATCTGTAAGAAATAGAATTATAGACCGTTGAGTACGCAGGGAAAATAGAGATTACACACTCGTCCAGCTGAGTATCTTATCACCCCAGAAAGCCGCGGTCTCGTATAAATGTTGCATTAGTGCGTCGTGTCGCCAAAGCCTCATACGATCCACCACGCCCCATTCATACTCGCCTCCGTCATCCTCATCCACTTCTGATGGATTAAATACATCGGTGGTATCGTTGGCAAGTGGGTGTGGATGGCGACTCAAGCTTTCTTTAGCTTTTCGATGTCGACGGGGAGACGACCTCAGCGGGGATGAATGAAGCACGGAACTGTTTGGGTCAAGAGGGTTGGAAATAGTGCTCGAATTGGCGTCAAGATATGATTCAACAAGTTGCAAGGGTCCAAATGAGAAAGAGGACCCAATAGAGCTGCGATGGCGCGAATTTGCTGGAGATAGATGAGGTATGCCTTGGATGGTGAACTGACCACCTGATGGTGTTGAAGGCAACATTCTTCACAAGTTTTCAGCTATGCGCGAAGAATCTCTAGAAGCACGAGACTGGATAAGTATGAATACTTACTTGCTCTTTGCTTTGCTCTAAATAACTTGTACTGTATCTCTTTGTTTACCTCAGTAGTACGCGACGCGTTCTAACCATCAAGTATCCTAATATGGCATTGTGCATTTCATAACAAGAGAGAACCCATAGCACCATAGCACGAAAGCGTTAAAGAAAACAAAATCCCCGTCATATCTACTAGCCTAAGAGCCAGTGTCACGGCGATGCGGCACGTCTCCCCTCATACCTCTTGTAAGAACAAGCAGAAGATTTTCAATCCTTGCTTGTCGATCCTGTTCAAGATTTAGTTTCTAGGCTTCGCTCATCATATCCAATAGACGGACCTGGATATCTTTCATCTCGTCTTTCAATCTCTGTACGGGTAATTCTTGCATCTCTTCTACCATCGCCTCAACTCGCTTCACTGCCGCCTCGGCTCTTGCGGCCGATGCATGGACGTCTGCTGAAGGTAATCGAGAACTAAAAAGTATAGCAAGTGGGCTTTTGTTGTGTTCACTGACTTCCGCCGACTGTAGCGGTTCTGCGGAAGGGAGCTGGAGGTTGAGATTTCTCGACCTGGGCGAGTCGCGTGGTGACGATGGACTAATGCTTGGAATCACGCGCTTCCTACGACGCGACGCGGGTGTTTCTGGCGGCCCTTGACTCGAACCTCGCACATTTTCGCGTGAATGAAACGAACGCAAGATTGGAATATCATCGTCCGAATCGTCAAATGGATCCATTTCACTGACAATATCGACGTCAAAGATAGCGTCATACACGTCACTAGCGGAGGATCCGACAAGTGCCTCAACCAGTGGCATGTGCTTGATGTGCCGCGGAAGGCTGTTGAAGATAGACTGTGCAGCCTCTCGGCCGGTCACAGCGAGTTTTTGGCCAGCAGCAAAATACCGTTCATACACTCCGATTAGAATTAGCGTAGGAAGACTAGTCAATTTGATCAAAAAAACATTGAAGGAGTGCAAGCCTCGCGGTGTCAGGATGAAGGATGCTGGTTTGAGGATCAAAAATGCGAGAACGTTGAAAGGTGGTTGATAAGAGAAGAGAGCATCTGATTTGACCCTAGGGATTACTGCATTTAAAAACAACTAGTTCTCTGGTATATCGAGACTCACCCCTCCATTGTTGAAATTGCAAATTGGAATAGGTACTAAGTATGCGGTGAGGCTGCCATAGGTACTTGCGATAGTTGAATTCACACCTCTTGTGTAGCATTCTGTGGTAGCGAATTTGTCAAGTCCGAATACATCGGTCAAGTAGCAAACAACATACCGCGTCTATCCTTGCAACCGTGTTTGAAAGCAATGAAATAAGTACTGAATTGATCCTCGATCAGCGCTCTCGGTAGGAAGACTAAGAAGGCGCACTTGTAAGTAGCAATGTGTTCGACAAGGCCGCAAAAATAAGCATCAACACAGGGCCAAAAACAGGGTGGTAGATAGATGCATCGTGAAAGCTCAACGACGTGTTCCCAAACCAGATTTGCGTCATAAGCCAGGCTATAGACTTTAGAGAGGGTGCTGGATCTGAATCTTGCCCTATATGCCTCGTGATCAAGACTTAATAACGGAAAGGAGTAACTAAAAATACCAAGTGTCCACAATGTAAAGAGTAAACCTGAAAAGCAGACGGCCGCGATGCTCATGAAGAACAGGAACTGAGAAACCATAGCCCGTAGAGACCTGGAAAACCCGTAAGCGGGGTGGTTGCCAATGGGTATAACACTATTCAGCTTACAATATGACAACATTATTTGAGACAGCAAAGAAAGCCAGCCTGTCAACCACATATATAAACCGTGATTTGGTAAAACGTGGTGTCCCTTTTGACCTCGGAAAGAGAATGCATGCCCCACAAGACAGAATATCAAATGCCCAGTCAGATGAAGCAGCTGGTGGGAGTGTCATAAGAAGAAAGCAATTGGTGGCAACCTTAACTCACTATCATTGTGAGTTAAACCCTTCATCCTGAGTGTGATATACATAAGGAATATCGCTATGAAGGAGAAGTCGAAGACGTTCCACAACTGAAATTTTTGTCAGCTTCAACACTAGTCATAACGCGGCTTGAGATACATTGGCAATGTAAACTATGTCACATCAGCACGCATTATCACCGGAAGGCAATACGCGACCCACTGATCCAGCCATGCTCCGTGGCCGCGGTGTACTCTTCGAGTGTGAAAGCCCCCGCAAATAGTATAAAGAGCATTTCCCAAAAAGTCATAGTAGATTTGTCTTGGTCTGCAAAAAAATAATAACAGGAATCAATATGGGGGACTCGCGTCCTTATGATGATGACAAACTGGAAAGACAGAGGAGGAAGATGATAAGCAGGAGAGCGAAGTTGAGAAACTCCAGAATAGCGCCATAGAAAGGCACGCGCAGTCTTTGGAAATTGTCAGAAGTTACGCCCTCCCATGGTGACCGACTCCCGCACCTATAATGATCGATAAATGGGGCCCTGCGACTATCATAAATTTCGATAGCCCGAGGTTTGTAGTTGTCTGCTAATATCGAACGATTTGCGGACATTGTAAAGACAACCCTGCCATAAAATATGTCGTTCACGACTTTCTGGGATACAGGATACGATAGGAAGGCTTTTGCTTGAGTCGTAATAGCCATCTTCACCTTGATAAGTCGACGGTTTCCGGTAGACAAGTATGGCGTACCTCTAAAGCGCTTTGTGCTGAAACTGTGTCATTCTCGTCGCCGCCTACACTCAAGCTTACTTCGTCGACAATCTCGGAGGTCGCCCCTGCGAGAGGATTCCAGCGGGTGGTCAAGACTGCGACAAGTTGTATATAATTGGACGCAAATCGCGTTAGGAGCTTCATAGCCAAGATCTCGCAGAGTGTAGCACGCGACAACATGACGCCAGCGTTCGCCAGATCACTTCCTGAGCTGGACAAGAAGTGGTGGCGTACGACGAGGCACGCGTACACAACCGCCATGTTCTTGAGTCGAGCATATTTTTGTACTATAGGGCGGACAATGGTGAAATTGATGTCGGAGGCTGTAAGCTGTCTGTATTACGATTAAGTGTGCTTCTCGTTTAGAAGGGGAAATAAACACGGACTCCCACGTCAATGCGCTGTCTATGACAGTGGGCTAGTTAGAGACAGCTAGGGCATTGAGGAAAAGCTGCTTAAACTCGCCAATTGTTTTCTTGAGAGAGTAGAATCTCTTTAGCCTATGGAAAAATCAGTAGAAGGAAGAACTTACCATGACATCTCTCTTCAGGGAAGGTATCAAGGGAAATACTTTGACCGTTGCAAGGAATTCCGGAGTAGGCGCCAGTAAACCCTGCTGTTCGTGGTCAGTGTCCATGTCCGAGTGTGATACCGCGGTGCGTGCTACTCCTTGAACAGACTACCATCCACAACTCGCAGTTCGGTTGCCATTCAGTGCCATGTGGGGTAATCATTCTAATTTAAATACAAGGGTTGGACTCTCTGAAATTCTGAGGGCGATATATAAACCGCAGGCTTATGACCACACTCTTTTGTCCTTCATGTCCTCGTGTCTCTGGTCGTTGTTCCACTCCAGGGACTTACCCGACGACATGGCCATTCTAATTTTATTGTCTTTTTACGACAGCCTGTCAGGGGCTTGGATGGAACAGCTTGCCAAACAGAGATCAAAGCCACCATCACGTACAAAGCTCCGTACATTCTTCTTTGGACTGCCTTGTATTCCTTCTTCCTAATACTTAATCTTGCTGAAAACTCTATCTCTAGTACCGGGTTATGCAAAATGGGAGGCGTATTGTGCTGCTTGGCTGATCCTGTAGACTTTGACGCTGAAGTCACTCTCTTCCACTTTGACCTTCATCGTGCTGTGGGGAAGGGCGCGTTTGGAAAGGTGTATATCATACACAGATCACTCATACATTCCCTTCTCAGACTAATCGTCCTTAGGTGCGGGTTGTCGAACATAAAAAATCCAAGAAACTCTACGCCCTCAAATACATTGACAAGGCGAAATGTATTCGTCAGAAAGCTGTCGCCAACATCATTCAAGAGCGAAGACTCTTGGAAGAGGTTCGCAGCCCTTTTCTGCCATCATAAATACCATCACCGACATAGCTGCTTGTACAGGTCGACCATCCCTTCATTTGCAACTTACGATACGCATTCCAGGATGACGAGAACTGCTTCTTCGTGCTGGACCTCATGCTTGGTGGTGACTTGCGTTGTACGTCAACAATCACCTTGACAACATTCCACCTGACAAACACGTCTAGTCCATCTCGAACGTAAGGGTCACATACCAGAGGAGACGGTCAAGTTTTGGTTAGCAGAGCTGTCGTGTGGCCTAGCATACCTACACCGACAGCGGATAATTCACCGGTACGTCTCTTCATGTCATATTTTTCACCTTCCTGAATCCCATGGTAGTGACTTAAAGCCTGACAATATCCTTCTTGATGCAATGGGTCACGCTCATCTTACTGACTTCAATGTGGCCATTCACTATTCCGAACGTCGCTTGCACAGCAGTGTGGCCGGCAGTATGGCTTACATGGCACCCCAGGTAATCGGGCGGAAGGGTTATTCGTGGCAAATCGATTGGTGGAGTTTAGGCGTCACGGCCTACGAGCTTCTTTTCCACAAGCGACCCTTCGACGGCCGAAATACAGATAAAATGACTCAATCTATCCTAAAGGATCCCCTCAAGTTTCCTGAAAGCGCTAGTTCTCGTTGCAGTGATGCAGGTATCTCCGCTTTGCGAGGCGTAGGTCATCCCGCACCATATGTCAAAACATCTGCTAAAGATCGTGTTTAGTTCATTGAGCGCGATCCAGCAAAACGTCTCGGCTGTCGACCAAAGGGTCAGGGGATCAAAGACATTCGAGCCCACCCATGGTTCAGGTCTATTGATTGGAACAACCTGGAACACAAGGAGTGCCAACCGCCGTTCGTTCCGGACGTAAGCTACTTGCTTCTCACAGGATAACAGGACATCCATCATTAACGTTTCCGCGTTCAGATGAAGCAAGCGAATTTTGACGTCTCGCATGAACTTGACGAATTTTTGATGGTTGAGAAGCCGCTGACACACTCCAAACGGAAAGCCAACCAGGATTTGGATAAGATGAAGCCTGAGCTTCGACAACTCGAGGAAGAGTACGTCACTATAGTTGCATCCTACATGACCTTCTGCCTAATCTACTTTGCCCCATAGATTCACAGTTTACGACTTCACAACCTCGCGGCGCATCTCGTACTACCCCCACAATCAGCCTGTCACAACACTCGGAACACATTCCGATGATGCGGACAGGACAACGGCAGTGGAACATTCGGCTAACGGCACGCTGATCCCGACAGCGACTATTGCTGAAAGGTCTCAGGCAGGATCACCCATACTTGACAGCGACTCCCAAAAAAACGTACCCCCATTACCATCTTCATCACATGGCCATGCGCCATCATGACCGTTACTACAGGGTGTTTTAAGGTCAGTCAGTGATCATCTGTCAGCTATCATCAGTGGTGCAAGTGAATTAAATAGAAACTCCACCAGCGCCGCTGTCCATGGTCATCCTGCTGCCATTATTCTACTTACCACTAATCCGAAACCCAGCACAGAGGGTTGTTAGCTGTTGGACATTTCCACATGCCATTATTGGATACAATCTTGCATTCGTCACGATTTTAAGACACGAACCTCCATATCTTGTACTTCTGATACTACATTTTCATCACCGGGCCGCTGCAGCCATTAATTTTGGAGGCGCTGGCGCACCAGTCTATCTCTCGCTTTCGGTTGACACGTCGTTTTGTCGTTTTGTCATGCATTTTTATCACACTAATTTACCACATCGTATCCGTACAGGACCGTACTGTACTATACAATAAGTTTATCACAGCAAAGCAAGTTCCAGAGTACAGAACGTGTGAGAAGTGTACTTCAAACTCGAAGACCTTGACAAAGCGCCGCACCTTGCCAGTAAACCTCGACCATCTACCAGTATCTCAGACAATGATTTCTGAACTTCACTCTGCAGTCCAGTTAACTGAAATTCCAACCATTGGCCAATTATACAGCCAGCAGAAACTCATACCACCGTCTGGGACCGAAGCTCTTTACGAGACAAATGCATCTGCACTTGAAGCGGTCTCTCTTTAGTGCGTTTTTCACTCAGGCCTCCGGTCCCGACCCCCACAAGCGCCAGTAACATAATCAGTCAAGGAGACATCACAAAGTTACGCATCGATGCTATTGTAAACGCTGCAAATAAAAGTCTTCTAGGTATGTTGACGTCTTGACACCGGCAATACGGGTGCTGAGCTGGTGAGAATAGGCGGAGGTGGAGGTGAAACGAATGTCTTGCTACATTGGTTCTCGATGTGCACTCAATTTCCATGAACAGTCGACGGGGCTATTCATCTCGCAGCGGGTCCGCGGCTTCGTGAAGAATGCAAGGCGCTGCCCCATCCCTTGTGCTAGTATTGATACCACTTTAGGTTCCACTTTGAATGGCTGCAAAACTGGTGAATCGAAAATTACAAGAGGATATGAACTGCCCGCGTCAGCCTTAACTTTTTGGGTGTACCATTGTGCCGTGTCCTGATACAACATCTAGGCGCTATATCATACACACCGTCGGGCCGGTATACTCCGCCAACGATGCGGAGTTATGTGCAAGTAAACTAGCCTCCTGTTATATGACCAGTCTTGCGGTTGGAGTTGAGAATGAAATAAGACATATCGTAAGTTAGGTTTTCATGGGGCGGCTGCACAGGCGACGAGAGACAACACAGGCTTTCCCCTCTATTTCTACAGGCATCTATGGCTACCCAATGGAAGGTGCAGCTCAGGCTGTTCTGGAGGTCGTCCGGAAGTTCCTTGATTCGGAGGTCGGAAGAAAGGTGCCTCTTACCTTGCAAGTTCACAGAAGGGTACTGACATTATGTTAGCTCGAAAGAATAATCTTTGTTGTCTGGAACGACAAAGACCGTGAGATATACGAGTGAGAATGGGCCTATTCTCCGCGTTTTCGCTCAAAAAATCACTATTTGATAGGTCGTATATTCCAAAATATTTCCCGCCTGCGCAGTCGGGGGACCTAGCTACTTGAAACTAGTGTTGCTCTCCCTGGATCCGGGATAGCTGCCGCGCCTTATCGTGAATGGGCCTGTACGCACCGCCAGACTTCTGATTTCTAGAGAAACATTGCTGTAATTATAACCGCCTTGCCCCATAATCCAAGCACTTGTGACCCAGCTGTTGCCCTCGTTTATTCTGCTGGACAAATACAGTGCAGCCTTGAATCCGCTGCTTGATGCCGGCCCGCTCAACATTTACCTTGCCCCCGTGACTAACTTCTTATCGTTCCGTGGTTTCTCCGTTGTGTTAGGGACATAGACGCGTGGTGACCACGACAAGCAGAAAAAGGGACCCATAGTTTAATTCCTTCAGCCCTCTCAAAGCCCTTTGCTACGATGGGTTTGTTCTACAACATTTTCGTTGCTGCGTTTTCTTCTATTGGTAGGCACACATTCGGAAACTTCATCGAAGATACTGACATGCACGGTCACCTGTCTAGGCGCGTTTCTCTTTGGGTGGGTTTGCCTAACATGATAAGGAACAATATGCTAAAAATTGGAGTTCATTTTCAGTTATGACAGGCAAGTCACCCACTTTGGTCAGTTAGCGACCACTCACACGCATGCAGTGGAATCATTGCATCTGTAATAACCATGGAGAGGTATCTGGCACGATTCACTGATAACCCAAGCATCAAAGGAGCGGTTGTATCCACTTTTAACGGTGAGTAACTACATTTGTAGTTCATAATGAAGCGTTTGAACTCGGATTGTAGGAGGATGTTTTTTCGGTGCAATGGCGGCAGGATGGTATGTCGTAAAACAGCTATTTCTCGTTCCGCGATGAGAAGTATATGTATGCGCAGGGCAAACGATCGGTTTGGACGAAAGCGAACAATCCAGGTACACTCTACGTACATACTGTAGGTTTCGTCTCCTGTTCACAAGGATTTTGATACTTTCAGATTGGATCCCTCATCGCCCTTTGGGGTGGCGCTATGCAAGCGGGTGCAGGCAATGTCGCGACTCTTCTGGTGGGCCGTATTGTTGGTGGTCTTGCAATTGGGTATGTCGCTCCATAACTTCGTCGGCTTCAAATCAACGAAAAATCGGAAAGCGTGCTGTCTATGACCGTCCCCTTGTATAACGTTGGTATCGAATGCATTCCATTTCATTTAGCCTTCTAACCACAGACTTAGACCGAGGTTGCTCCACCCAAGGTTCGGGGTTTTCTGGTGGGTTTGACACAACAAATGATCGGATTCGGATTCATAGTCGCTAACTGGGTAACAAATCTGCAAACCAAGATGATATCTATCTGATAGTAGTTGTCGGTTTTGCAGGTGGGGTACGGATGTCAATTCATTAAATCGGATGTATCTTGGAGGCTACCTCTAGGTTTACAAGTTTGTACTTGAGCTTTCGCTTAACATTCTTGTCTAACGAATAAAAAATAGCTTTTACCTGCTGGTCTTCTACTCGTTGGGACTCAATTCTTACCATTCAGTCCTGTATGTGTAAATTTGGTTGCTATCACCCGTACTGAACATCAGTGTAGCGGTGGCTACTTGAGGTCGGAAGAGATGCAGAGGCCCGGGAGGTTGTTTATATTCTCCATGGCTCAGACAATAGGGAGGTTGCTGAGAAAGAATATCGAGAGATGCACGACACCATCAAAGCTGAGGCTCTTGTGAGAAGTCGGAGGCTGAGCGACCTTTGGGCAACCCGTGCAATGGCAAAAAGAACCTTTGTTGCAATTGGTGTCCAGGTGTTCTGCCAGTTCACTGGTATCAATGGTAATGTCACTGGGTCCTGATCAAGCTTTTTCCAGAGCCTAACGGCCCAAGCTAGTAATAAACTATTTTGGTCCTCAAATATACGCAAGTCTTGGTATAACAGGCAGCAGAGGGCTTCTGGTCCAGGGGTGAGATTCCGTCGTGACCCTATTGTGGCAGTTTTTGAGCAGGTTTTTCGTCAGCATCTATGGCGCTGTAGGTCCAATCGCCAACTTCTTGTAAGTAAACTGGGAGCCAATCGCAAGAAATTTACTTTTACACGATTTTAGCTTCATCGTCTTCATACTCGATCGTGTGGGAAGGAAGAAGCCACTAATGTTTGGTGCCGCGAGCTTCGTTGTCACATTCTCCATCCTGGCAGCAATCATAGCTACCAATCCTCCTGAAGATCCAACATCTTCTGTTGCAGCCCAACGGTAGGCATTGGTTTACTAGGGTATTACTTCTGCCTCACCGATAATAGGGCTGGTATTGCTATGATTTTCTTAACAAGTATTTTCTTCTCCCTCAGCTTTGGTCCTGTGAGCTGGGTATTGGCATCTGAGGTACGAGGTCGATATCTCACCGTTTTGGCGCTCATCTTAGGTATGACGTAGGTTTTCCCGACCAACACCCGTGCGCTTGGGACTAGTGTTGCGACCTGCGCCAACTGGGTTCGTTACTTCAACCATTGTAGTCAATGTTGCTATCTAACTCGTCGACCAAAGGCATTCAACACGTTGCTTGCGCAAGTTTCTCCTATAGGAATGACGAACGTCAAGTGGAAATTCTACATGCTTTTTGTCGCGCTCAACCTCGTGGACTTTGTTATTGTCGCTGCGTTCTTCCCAGAAACGAAAGGTAATTTAATTCCACATGCCCTTGCAATGTACTGATACTAAGTCGGCGTGTTCAGGAAAAACGCTGGAGGAGATGAATGTTGTATTTGGTGACGAAATTGATGCAGGGAAGATACTAAACATGAAACAGACAAATGATGATGAGAAGAGCGACGATGCTACCAGTCCATAATGATATGAGCATTAGTTGTACGGATAATAACTCGGCGATAAAAGAAATGTACAGTTTTTGGTGTCATGTGACATTATCTCTCTCACTTTTACATTGGCTTCAAGCCTATCTGGCGAGAGGGAGACCGCCAGCTCTGGTAGATGACTGGGCTGGCAATCCTGCCTGTAGAGGTAAATTAGACAAAGATACAACTAGTTGATAATCTAATCATCCCCATTTCCAGCTCTATTATGAGCTTCAACTGTTCGCGTTGTCAGAGGCTTTCCCAATGACTTCACGACACATATATGGGGTTTTTCTTTCAGCTCCCGTCTCACTCAAAGCGGATTACCTCTTAAATCGCGCTGTATCCACCGGCGCAAGGCAGCTCTCGTCCATCTTGACCAAAGCTTTACGATACCCACTCTGTACTAAAGAGGTTCTCGATTTATTATACCAGCGGATCCCTTCACCGTATCGCGACAAGTATACTAAACGTATTGACATACCGAGACGTTTGTTTCGGTCCCTGAATTTAAAAAGCGGACCGACAAAATGGAAGGAGCAAGAGGACCTTCTATCCTTCCTTCGCCATCTATTCGATTTGCCCATGATTCCACACCCTAACGTCAACGCACATGATGGCTACGCTCTAACAAAAGCCGTACAAGCAAACCTTGTTCCATTAATACGATTCCTTCTGGACAAAGGGGCCGACCCGCAATGCAACGACTATCTTGCCATTATGATCGCTATCCGGCACAAAGAACTGGCTCTCGTTAAAATGCTGATTGAGAGAGACGACTCCCCTTGTCAAGCCGGGGGAGGAAAAGGAAGGAAGAGGCGGAGGTTAGACGACAGGGTTGAAGTCAGACCATCAATGCTAAGAGTCGCCGTGAGATGTGAGGCGAGAAACATCTCGGAATATCTGATGTGGGAGAAGGGCTGTGTCCCAGACATGCAAACTCTTCATATGATGAAGTAATTTGAGTGGGTAGGCCCCACAGAAGAATTAGGGAGCATGGCTACACCATCGTCGCTTTTCTCATCCTATCTCTTCGATAGCCGGTCGCATTCCCACCTTGCAAGGCTTGCAGACTACAAGGGAAACCCATAGCATACCCGAGGCCCTTTCCACCAGCTGCGGTGTTAGGCCTCCAGTACGTAGGTGGGGGCCGCTCCTTTGATCGTGCCTTCTTTCTCTGTCGTCTGCGTTTAGAGGAAGTGTTAGCATTCTCCAAACTGGATTGGCTTTGCTGATAAATTCGTCTTGTGGGGGACGGACTAAGTGGCGGTAACGGATCGCGGTCAAACGGGTGTCGGAGAAGATAGGACGACTTTGCAGGTGTACCCGTAGATTGTGGGAGTTTGTTATGCTCAATGATCATAATTGTCGGTGGCACAGGCGATAAAGTAGCTGTTATTTGCTTCAATTTACTACGATCTCTGGAGAATGGCTGATAGAATGAAGGTTAGATCAAGATAGACGGAGTAGAGTAACGGCTCGTACGCGTTTCTTTGATTCCTTTAGAATCTGGGATGCGTTTATTGCGGCAGCCTCTGCTTGTTGCTTTCGCAGAGCCGCTTGTTTGTCGTTATCCTCTGCCTCCGGCTGGCGTGGCCTACAACATAATCAGTTGCTGGCAGGGTTTTGTGACGAGCAGATGCGTGCTGACTTCAGTATTGGTTGAGGTTTGGGGTTCAAGACGACCAGCCGAGACGGGCCAGAAAAGAGTCGGAATACTTGAGAGGTTTTTGAGTTTTGATATGATAGAAGAAAGCTGGATTGCATACATATAGGCGTGGTTTCATTTGCTAAATTCTGCAGAGGTTCCGTTTGAATTTTCGGACGCTTCCTGCATTGAGGCTGGCGGTTGGACTCCCATTGTAAACCTAACGACTGGTTCAATTGCTGGAGTAATCGAAGGTCTGCATTATCAGCCTGGAATCCATCTTCCTCATCATGTAATTCTTGTCTAGACACTGGAATGGAGGATGCAGGTAGAAGATGTGGATTGGCAAAGCGTGGCGGCATTTCGAGGCATATTGTTTGCTCTTGCTTGTTGTCGACCTGGCCTGGACAAGATTTTTATCTGAATTCACGCCTCAACTGTGCCTCCTCTTCTTACACGTCTAGTATGTCCACAACTAGGAAGCCATTGAAGCAGCCGAAAACGCCCAAAGCTATCACTAAATTGTCTAAGGATCCAAAGAAAAATGCTAAAGCAAAAAAGATACCATTCGCTCCTTCGCCCGAACGAAAGGGAAATGAGGGCGGAAGTGACGAGAGCTCCGACGAACAGTTGGCTCCTGAATTGACTTCCGCCACCGCCAAAACGTCGAAAACGTCGAAAACGTCTCAAGCTACGGATAAAACGACAAAGGGGTCAAAAAAAAACGTCAGGGAGAAACAAGTGCCATCGCCCCCTTCACCCGAACCAGAGACGTTTCCTGAAGATGCGGGAGAGTCTGAGGACGATTCAGGCGAGGAGGATGTCCATCTACACGGATTTTCGACAGACGAGGATTCTTCGGACGAAGAGGACGCGGGGCATGAAGATCTTCCTGCTTTCGACATTAGCACCCTACCAACTATAGCAAAAGATGATGCAACTGTCAAACGCAAGTTAGACCTGGCGAAACGTCGGCCGGTTTGTATACCCAACCGATGGATCTAATAGAGGCTGCTGTATTGATATTGACTTATAGACCGAAAGTCGAGGAGTTCTGTTCATCAGCCGCATACCTCACGGTTTTTACGAGGACCAGATGCGCAGCTACTTCTCGCAATTTGGGACTGTTACTCGTATTCGTGTCTCTCGAAGTAAAAAGGTTCGGTTCGGTTCGCTCTCATGACCTGGCTTAAGATCTTTATGATTGATCGTTGCTCAGACGGGGCGATCGAAGCACTATGGCTTTGTAGAATTCGATTCATCATCCGTTGCCCAAATTGTTGCAGAAACAATGGACAACTACCTTCTTTCAGGTCACATTTTACGGTGTAAAGTTATTCCCAAGGATCAGGTGCACCCCGAGCTGTGGGTCGGTGCCAATCGAAAATGGAGAGTTGTACCACACGATCGTCTCACACGCATCAAACACAACAAGGTTCGTTTTTTATGTATAGCATAATATCACCGCTCACATGAGCGGTGTCACACCTGCAGCCACGCACGGAGAAAGAGCAAGCCCGCGCCGCTAGAAGGCTTCTCAAACGACAGAATGAACGAAAACGCAAGCTGGCCGAGGCAGGGATCCAGTACAACTTTGATGCAGTGGGCTACGTAAGTTTCCGATCCGTCCAATAAAAAAAGATCTGCTTAACCGCTGTTTTACCAGAAACGAACGAAAACAGCTGGAGCGTGACAAGTTTAATTATGGGTCTTTTAGTGACAGATGCTTCTGTGAAAAGCCACTGTTGTATTCGATCAGAGGCTCGTGCATATGGCTGTCAAGCCTTGCTACCCGAAGCACATGCATTTATCAGGAACATTCACGTACACGGCGCTGTCACAATCGCGCCACCTGTTGGTTGATACATTCCAATATGTATCTGTGCTCGCGGGTAAACTGTTTGTATTACCCAGATCCTTAGTGAAATCGTGATATACCCCAATGCAGATAAAACCATACTAACGAAGCGATATATATGTAAGTAGCATACTACAAGAAAAAAGGTGAGGAGGGTGACTAGTGGAGGGTCTATTTTTCGTAAAATGGTTGGTGTTAGGTGTGCCTATGTACAATGACACCGTCCTTCACTTCCACAGTGTGAGTCATGCCTGTGGTGATCCAATGTTTCAATACGAGTCTTATTGGAACAAAACTTGCAATTACCTTTGATGAAACCGGCTTGGTCCTCATTGGATAGCTCTTCCAGGCTTTGGTTCTTAGTCTCGGGTATCAAAAGTGTCGAGAAGATACCCGTCAACATGAACAAAGCGAAAATCTCCAGACTACGCGTTGCAACTTGCATGAGTACTGTCGATACAAAGACAGTAAAAGGACTGGAGACGTACATATGCTTGACGAATTTATTGGTGCCTCCGATATCCCTTAGCTGTGCAAAGCCAACCTGTGCAATGATGGCCCCAAGTTTGCCGCTGGCCGCAGAGATACCATGACCAGTCGAACGATAACGAGTAGGGAATACCTCTCCAGGGACGATGAAAGTCGTAGTGTTCGGTCCAAAATTTTGGAAGAAGTTGGCGAAGCAATACAACACGACGAACCCCTTCTTAGCAGCTGGGGTAGCCGTGAGCTTGTCGTAGCCAAAGCCTTGTGGCTGTGTAAGTAAACTAAAAATAAACCCACACGTGATCACATACCCATGACCATAAAGATGATAGTAAGGAGGGTAAAGCCCATAAGCTGAATGGGCTTCCTTCCCCAGGAGTCGACGAACAACATGGTGAAATAGTACCCTGGAAGCAAACCGCCAACGGAAAGAATTAGATTTCCGACACAGACGTTCTTCAAGTTTTCATAAACGGATCGCGTTCCTGTCGAAGAAGGCGATCCAAAACCAATTGCCTGAAGCACGATACTCGAGTTGAGTCCAAGACCGTAAAATGCGATCTATGCGCAGTGTCAGCACCATGTCATCCACCATTCAACGACATCTTACATCGAGGGCGAACCAACTCCAGGATGTCCCAAGAATGACCTTGAAGTTCTTCCATTGGCCGAAATAGGCTAAGAAGTCACGGAAGGTGGCCTTTTGCATATTGGCGCGCTGAACGGGTGCATCTGGATCCACATAGGAGTTGCCGTGCTGGAGGACATTGGTGATATCATTCGTGGCTTGTATTACATTGCGCTCAATATCCATAGTGAAACGGGGGGTCTCGGGAATAGTGAGACGGAAATACAAGGCGACGACGCCTGGTACACATCCGAGGCCGATCAGGATGCGCCACATGAAGTCGACATGATTAGGGTGGTCGACATCTGGATCATTCAAGATGGCGTTCTTGTAGGCAGCCGTAATTATGAAAGCGACCAAGCAGGCAGCTAGATAGAAGTAGGGTTATTTTTGAAAAATGCCTCGTCCGGAAAACAAGAAAACGCACTGAAGTTGCCCCAGCCTTGCGCTGAGAACACCGCGGCCATCATCCGACCTCGGATACGCGTAGAGGCGAACTCGCTACTGATTACAGCGCTCAAAGGATAATCGCCACCTATTCCTACGCCCATCTACATCTTAATCAGTATGTGAGCATTAACTTTCGGGCAATGAAGACATACTATAAAACGCCAGACGACAAGAACACCGATGATAGTGACAGCATGCTGGGCTCCAGATAAAGCTTGTGCAAAAGTAGCAACGATAATGATCATTAGTTCGACGCCATCTGGGAGTGCATGAGCTTCCTTCCCAGTGATTAAAAGCATAGAGGGACTTACACATGCGCTTCCGTCCCACAAGATCGGCCAACCAACCGAATAAAAGTTGACCGACAAAGTTCCCGACGGGAGTCGCAACCTTAATACCGAGATCTTGTGTTTTGTTGAGCTTCTGACCAGCTTTACCGAGCGGCTGGCCTAAACATCAAGATCGAGGTCAGGTACCGAGAAAGAAAGAATTTCGTGAACCCTTACCTGTGCCATAAACATATCCTAACATTACAGAAGCAATGTTGATAGCAAAGATATCATAGCTACATCCCTCGTTGGACAACAAGGTAGGGAGACAACTTATACGGACTTACGCGTCGGTGAAGAATCCAACGCCGGCAACCACACAGACCTTGGCATGGAACCATCTATGCTCGCTTAGATAAGGATGACAAGAAATACCAAGAGACATACGAAAACTTGGCAGAGTCAATTTCTGCCAAGGCTGCCCTCCTGTTCTTGTCGATGTCAAAGGCTATATTGTCGGCCTTGGCAGCGCCAACAGATCCTTCTCTCGATTCTTTTTCAATGTCAGACATCGCAAGGGTAGGTCAAACGATGCAGGGGCAAGGATCTGAAGGACCTCGAGGTAGGAAGGCAGGAAAGCGCTTGAGTCTCCTACCGACGGGCAAGCTTTTAATAGTGTCCCGCGGGTTGGTCGCAATTGCTTCCTCATGGGATTCTTATTTCCAGCCCCTCACACGTGCGTGAAGAATGTGAGCTTGCCTGTTGGGGAAAGATCAGATAATAAAAGATCGGGAAGAGTTTTGATATCGGCCAAATTTGCACAAAAATGGCAGATTGTCAACGACAACAAGACTTTCAAGGCCCACAGCATCGGCTGCGCGACAGCCAAACGTTCAAGTTGAGAACTAATAGTCACTGTTACATAGCCCAGAGGCCATGCTTCGAGACCGCCGCCCGCCTTGCGTCATGACACAGCCTCTGCAAACGTTGGTGAAAAACCATCTGATCTGGGCCATCATTTTTTCCCAACGAAAATACATTCCGATTTTATATGTATTTTCGGTGTGAAAACGATTAGGAGGTGGGCGGCTGTGCCTGAAGAAGTCCTGCGTGACTGTGACGCGTGTATTACTTGCACTAAATTAAATTAAATTTCGCTCTCAAACACCGACCCGCTTGAGTACTACAGTATATGGCATCTACTTCGACACGTCATCGTGCTCTGGCTCTTTACAAGGAACTGCATAGGCTAGGAAGAGATTATCCTGATCCATCGTGTGTTCGACAATCCTGTGCACACTGCACACATCACACGTTCCTGATCCATCTCTTCACCAGTTACAATTTTCACGGCAGAATACGGGAGATGTATAAAAGTGAAGCTTATCTATAACACACAAGCAGCATCATTCATGCCTTGAATGGACAGAGAATAGGCACCTGACAGACAGGGAGGAGATTGAGAAAGCGCTCCGTTTAGGAGAATATATAAGAAAAGGTAGGTTATGGTCTGGTGAAACCGCCCAATGTCAGCCTACCTCTGTCGCACGTAGAGACACTCGCACTATATTCCTTGCGCAAGTATCGTCACCTAAAAAGAATGTATCCAGAACCCCAGGTTTCTATCGATGTTGTGTGGCGTCCCTTGGAGACCAAACAGTTGCCATCGAGCCCTACATCCGACTAATCTGCCGAACGAGCCAAAGCTGAGCGTTGAAATGTTCGAGGTTGCTTTCTCGATTTGGTAGAGTACATACATTTATAACGATCAATCGCCTCATCCGAAAGAAAAAGCTTTGAATGTATGCATTTGCATCTTACGTCGCGCAGTCTATCCATCATGTTCCCTATCAGACATCCTCGAACATCATCACATTGCTGAGAATTCACTCTGCTTACCTTTCCCGCAAGTGTGACTAGTGACTGCATTACATTCTCCAATGCAAAGTGAGATGATCGCGTTCAAGTTAATTTGGTCGGCCGCCAAATGCAACCCTTCTATCAAGAACAAGGTTTGGCAATCATGAGAAAGCTAGGATAGATCGGAGGATGCCGAAGCACCCAACCCTATGCTCCTTTTCACACGAATGGGTGTAATTGAGTTCAAGTGACATACGAGGAAGGTAACCAACACGACTGTCACCCTCTTATGTAGAACTGACAGCAAACAGCCAGTGCCCTGTTATGCTGGAGTCATCGTTTAGCCGGCGCAACATGCCTGGAGGTAGGCCGTCCTGAGTCCCTAGTCACAAGTCAAGGGGTGAGTGCTGATTGTCAACAAAGTATCACGTTCCGCCATCTTCCCAATAGACCGTCGCTGGGAAGACAAGCGAAGACAGAATAGTAGGTTCAGCCCTTGGACATAATTGTGCAGCTCCCGTTCCAGCAGTGTCAATTTGGCGTGCTATTGTTCTCAAATAATCGGTGCTCAGAGGGGTCTCCAGTCACCAGGGAACAGAGCGAGATCTATTTTTATATCAGCATTCCTCCTGTCAGACCGGAAAATTGTCTTGAGCAGCTCCGAAGAATAAGGAAGATGACGGGTGATTCGTGACAAGAAGCATTATAATTAGTCATCGAAGCTCCATTTCTGTAGCTGTTGGACTGAGAGTAGACTATACAGCATTCCAAATACTGTATTTGTGGGTTGACTGATGAGATCGATGAGAGGGTACTAAGCTCCGATAACGCGTTGGGAAGAGTATTATTTACATACCGTCGGAAAATAGTCGCGTGCCAGATAAACAACACAGACCTGGCGTGCCGTTAGACTTGCCGTGCCTACGGTCACAGTATTACCTCCAGATAGTAGGAAAACTAGATATCAGTGATTCAGAAAACCTGAAGTGGTTTGGCGGTTGATGGTCCTGTCCAAATTAAACCACCTTGATATGATCCCGTCATTTTACTACATCGCATTGCCATCTTGATCATTGGAGGGAGAAAGAAGTAGTATCGTTTGGTACATCTTTCACGCGCTTTGCGGAAAGCCCAAACGTTTATTGTGCAACAGCGAGCTCATACTAGCGAATAAAAAATATTCTCGGTTTCCGGCGCTGATGCTGTAACGCTAGATTCCCGTTAAGGAAGTGTAACGTCACAAGTAGTTTAGAGTCGCTCAGCGTGAACAGAAATATGTACTATTCAGTCGAGCCTGTCTATCGCTATGTACAGGCGGTCCTTTTATACTAGTACGCTAGTATCGTATTTGAAACTAGGATAGGGGGAAGGTAAATAATAAAACAAAATAAAATAATAATACATTTATTTGGGGTGAGTGACCGTCACAATCACTACACACGCCCTCCAACACGTGTCACACGCGTGTTTAACATTGACCGGGGTGGAAGACGGTGGTAACCCTTCTCGACAACGATCAGGCATCGTTGGGCGTCGCGCTGGTCGCCTCGGCTGGCTCAGTTGCCTTTCCCTTTCCTTTGCCCTTTCCAGTGGATTTCTCTTTTGCCTGCTTGTCTTTCTTTTCTTTCTCCTTGACCTCCTTTTCCTTCCTTTCCCTTTCGATCTCGCGCTCCGTGTCGGATGCAGTCATAAACTCTTCGGACGCGATCAAGTCTCTCATCACGACATCATCAGCTCCCCTCTCTATCCCTTCAGTAGCAACGTTGGAACCACCACGAGTAACGGTTCGCCCGCGACTACCACTCGCCACAGCATTAAAACCACGAACGCGTCTTCCTCCACTCCCATCGACCTCATGGGTACTGCGTCCAATGGCGCGCCCTCCAGCACCTTTCATAAATCCATCGTCCTCATCCCTGGCCTTCCTCTCTTCGCGCTCTCTCTTTCTCTTCATCACGAAATTCTCTCTCTTCATTGCCTCGGTAACAGGCAAGTATAACGCGTTCATCATCTTGCGGCACTTGCTTTCGTTAACAGCGCCGAAGTCGTCGACTATCTCGAGGGTACGCAGGAGATCATGACGAGTATCACGGAATGGAGTAGGGATGGCGTTAATAGGCAGAGGATTTTCGGGGTAGATGTAAGTGTCACCAGTCCCACTCTCATTATACTGAGTGAGCTGGTATGGATATCCCGTAGCGCTATTGAAAAGATCGACGAACATGTCGTACCCGAGAGGGACGACTTCGTTTCCAACGGCATTCCTTCGAAGGAGAATGTCGTACTCGAGGATCCGACGGATTTGTAAAGGATGAGCGCTGGCGACGGGTTGATTGGATTCGTCATAGACGACGAACTCCTGGCGGTCCGCGTTCCACCTCAAACGAGGGTTACGTGGGTAATCATTCCTTGGATACATAAGTGTGATGAAGGTTTTTAGGTTGGTTGGTGTAGGCTGGGGGGAAAAGGAATCGGTTCGACCTTCAAGTTCAAAGTGGGCCTCCATTTTATAATCGAGGACGGCTACAAATCCAGCCGCCCCTGCAAATATCTGCGGGTCGTCTTTCGGAGGCTCTCCATTACCAGGTCTGAGCTGATCAATACGCTCCAGGCCTAGGTCTGCCAAGTAAGTCTCTATTAGCTGTAACTCCACTGCTTGCTTATAAGGCACCCAGGTCTTATCCCCAGCTCTCCACAATACCTCAAAATAGGCATTGGATTTCGTTCCCTTATGTGCCACGATCTTATCGGCTTTCCATTCGTCTGACTCGAAATTTGTATCAAATACCTGGCTATCCAACCGTCCTGGAAATAGACGGTCGTCGTTTGCTTTATGAATTCGTAACAACGACGCGTGAAATACGTCGTGTACTCCTCGTTGTAACATAGACATCGGTAGGTTAATCTTGAATGAATAATTATTATAATCTTTCAAGATTCTGTAAGGTCCAACAAATTTCGGAACTAGTTTCTTTGCTAACCCCTGAGGTACTGACAGATTTTTTGTGGATAGATATACCAGGTCTCCCTCTTTAAACGGAGCCGGTATTCTCTTCTTATTAGCCTGCTGAGTTTGTTTTACTCGCGCGGCCAGAATGCTATCGTGTGCGGCCATTATTGCTAACTTAAGGCGCTGCGCGTATATTCTTACACCTGGATATTCAGTATCTGCAGGCTTCGGCCAAATAAGTGACCTAGGCATTCGTCCGCTATTCAAGAAAAACGGTGCGTATCCAGTACTTTCAGATCTCGCGCAGTTGATGGCAAATTCAATAGCCGGTAACTTCAAAACCCAATCCTTCTGGTTGGTACCTACACATTGTCGAATCATCTGAGTGATCGTTCGATTGGCTCGTTCCGTTGATCCGTCAGTTTCGGGATGATAACTGGACGACATTTTCAATTGTGTTCCCATCAATTTGTGTAAGTGGGTCCAGAAATTACTAGTGAATAAACTATCCCTATCACTAACAATAGCTTTTGGCAAGCCATGGAGCTTGTAGACCTCCGAGAATACTAACTCGGCGACATGATTCGCTTTATAGTCAATTCGACTCGGGACAATGTGGACCATTCCAGTAAGAAGATCTATTATCACCGTGATCGCGTCAAAACTTGCGTCGCGATTCTTCGATTCGGGTAGCGGCGATACGAAATCCATGGCAATCACCTCCCAAGGTTCGGTAGGTACGGTCAATGGATTTAACAATCCATACGGCTTATGGTTATTCGCCTTTGTTTTCATACAGATCACACACGTTGTGCAATACTCAGTTATATCCCTGTCCATGTCTTTCCACCAGACATAGTCCCTCAAGTATAATTTGGTCTTCCTAGGACCCAAATGGGCCATTAAAGTATGTGCTTCCGCAATTACTCGTTCCCGCACATTCCTTCCTTTAATAAGGATATTCGGTATACACAGGACCTTATCACCGTGATACTTCATGAAGATCAATCCGTCTTTGGTTACCTCAAAATTCCTGTACGCCTGGGGCTCATTTAGGATTTTACTGAAGAAGCGATCCTCTCCGTATCGACCTTTCAAGACCTTCAGTAAATCAAGACCTTCGGGGCCTTCCTTTATAACATCCGTAAGTGATGCGTTCTCCATAGCTTCAGTCATTTCAGCTAATTCTTGAGCCGTTTTGGCAGATTTCACAACTTTTTCAAGCATCTGTGCTCGTTCGGCTATCACTTTATCCCGCTCTTGTTCTTGATTATATTTTTGAGCAGGTATTTTTATTATCAGTTTTTTAGGCTGATTTGTATCTTTGTTAACAGGCTGTTCATTTTCCTGTATATCCCCGCCCTCCTTTCGTTCGACAGGGCCTTTCAGAACGAAACCACGGGTCTTTCTTGACGCCCATTCTTTTACCGTTTCCGGTCGGCCAGTCTCAGCGCCAGGCGGCGGTTCTTTCTCTTTCTGTACCTCTTTTGGTGCAGTATTTCCTTCAATTTCTGTACTCGGGACTTCTTTGGTACCGTCATTCTTTGACATGTCAATACTCGCATTCAGTCCCTCATTTCCTACCAGGACTGGCATCGAAATTACGTGGCGTTCCAGGCTATCGTTATCTTCTAACATATCATGGTATGTATATTCACTTCGAGAACGTACTGTTCCTGGTGCCTCGTTCGAGTAAATTCTCGATAACGCATCAGATAATATATTCTCAGTTCCGTTGACATGTATAATCTCGAAATCGAATTCCGACAATTTTTCCATCCATCGTGCCTGTCTCCGCGACAGTTCAGGTTGCTTCAAGAGATGGATAAGACCCTTATGATCAGTATACCACCGAAAATGTGTTCCTTGAAGTATGTCACGATGCCTCAAGAACGTTTCCAACCCTGCTAACATTTCCAATTCATGTACAGGGTAATTTTGCTGAGTTGTATTCAGTTTCGCAGAATAAAATGCAGCCACTGTCGCATTACGCCAGTCCTCTCCTTGGCTTACGACGCCAGCAATTCCCGTTGTACATGCGTCCGTTACCACATTAATCGGTGGTGCATTCTTCCCATATTTAAGGGCTTTTCGATGGTGATCTCGAAAAGTTGATGCCAAGCGTTTCACATCCTCAAACGCTCGCTGATGGGTAAAGTCCCAACGAAACGGTACTGTATCCCCGGTAAGTCCATGTAATACTCCCATAGGGATTCTAACCCGGTCTATATCATCTGCTAGATACCCGGCAGCACCTAGAAACCCCCTTAGTAGGTCCCGGTTCGTTGGCGCCTTCCACTTCGATAAGGCATCGACCTTATCCGGATCCATCCGAATTCCCTCGTCGTCGATTATTCTTCCAAGGATCTTCAGCTCGGGCTGAAGGAACTTCAGTTTCTTCTCACTCAGGTACAGTTTTTCCCTCTTCAAGATATCAAGCACAATTTTGACATGTTCCACATGATGCTCTAAAGTGTCGGAGTAGATTATCACGTCGTCAAGATAAACATCCATAAACCTTCCCAGGTATGGCGCGAAGATATAATTCATCAGGGCTTGGTAAGTAGCCGGTGCGTTACAGTCTCCCTGTTGTATCACACGACTAATCATACTACCATCAGGCGTGGACACGGCTGTCCGCTCTTCATGCTCAGGTACCACTCGGATCTGCTCGTATGCATCCTGACCATCAATCAATGACCGAAATCGTGCAGCCGAAGCACGCCTTAATATCCCCTCTATCTGAGGCAACGGGGATGCCAACTTCTTTGTGTTGGCATTCCGAGCTCTCAAGTCAACAACGACTCTCAAACGTGGAGGTTCTCCCACTTTGCCAGGCTTCTTCAGAAACATCATCGGTACGGTATTCGAACTCGTCGTTATTTCCCAACGGCCATTCTTCACATACGCTGTCCTTTTTTCATTCCAAAGTTCCCTTAAAGGTTCAGGGCATCGAGATGCCCTCCACGGATACTTTACATTCAAGTCAATCAAAGGAATCTCATGGTTGATTGCTCTGAGTGGTGGCAATGGTGTATCTGTTGCACTTCGACATAACGGTTTCGCATATTCCATTAACTCTTTTCTTGCTTCGTCAATGTTAACACGTTCCAACTCAGCCGCTCGCGATGATAATACTGATAAACCATTTCCCTCCATATTGGTAGATGTCGTACTTCCTATTACCACTCTTACAGGATTCAGTCCTAATATGACTTTGTGTTGGTAAATCCAGGGTGTTCCCAGTATCATGTCATATCCATTAAGATTCATGACATCAAACGAACGAATTTCGCTAATGGCTTGGTACTCAAATTTCGCGTGGACTTTGTAATTCACTCGCGATCTCGATCCTTGCACTGCCAATTGTACGGCAATCGGTTTTTCGAGCTCTTCCTTTTCAAGCGACAATTGTTCACTTACAGCACTCGAAACAAAGTCTCCTAGAGAACCAGAATCTACTAGAGCCCGAATCGGATGCCCATTCAACTGCACGACAATTACAACAGGTTTAGGAACCTTCCTGATGACTGAGTAGTCACGGACGGTGTTCCTTTCTATCGCAGGGTAAGTACCAGCTGGTACTTGTATTTTCCCAATTCTTAATGCTCGTAAGATTTCCCACTCTTCTTCGTTAGGGTCATCTTCGCCGTTCTTGCCTGTGTTAATTCCATCCAAATCTATGGGCATATTTTTCAATTTCCTCCTGTACCATTTTACGATGTTAAACCTAGGGTCTTCAAGTCTATCCCGATCCAAGACCAAGTCAATTCCTAGGTGTCTATCCCTCATGAAGACTTGTCGAGGACATTCCGAAATTTTTTCGAAACAAAACCTGTGTTTTATATCCTCAATGTCCATATAGTTGAGTACATCATGACTATAGGGAACCCCCCATTTTAACGCTCGTATAGCATTCCATTCCCAGCAATTGTCACCCAGCGGAACACGGTAATACTCTTCCCTGGTGTATGGGGTTCTCGTTACCGAACTTCGGAGTCTAGCGTACCATCGCCCAGGCTCGAAGTCTACCGCAAGTGCCTCCCTTGCGGTTATACTATACGCTTTATCTAAAGCCTCGTCAATAATCCTGATTCGACGACCACTATCAATCAAGATTGCACCGAATCGTAGGAACCGGTACTGAAGTATATTCATCGGATCCCCAGGGTAAGGTTGGCACCTCTCGAGCGTATTTATCAGTTTATAAATTGGACCATGCCCCACCGGGCTAACTTCTCCAGATCTCATTAACCAAGATTCATGTTCAATGAAATCAATACGCTCTTGAGCGCAATTTAATGGAACTGCAAAGCACTGTTCCAACTCCCAAGATACAGGCCTTCGGTAAGCGATTTGTTCGCCTCCTACGCACGGGAAATTCGTCATCCGATATCCTTCTATTTCCTCAGCAGGAGACAATGAGTCCGAATAGGCCGTTTCCGAATCATCGGCATCACAATTTTCGCTTCCGTTCGATTCCTCGTCTGATTCTGTATCACTATCATATCCTTCCGAATCACTTTCATCTTCGGACGACGTTTCATACCCATTCAAGAGCTCAGGCATACGAATCAATCCTTGGCCATTCATTATCATTTCTCCCATAAATTCGCGCGCTTCATCCAGCGTAAGCCCAGGCATCGGGCTGTGTTCATCCGTTACCATGAACTCCGGCATTGAACTCTCAAGGACCGTTTGGACGACTTCATCAGGTAGGCCTACTGCCCACATCATTTCTTCATTGCTGTAATTCTCCGACTCGTAGTTTAATTCTATAGCATGAAGCCTTAAAACCTCGGTAGTTTCAGTGAGATCGTCAATCTTATCGTCCTCATCGGATTCCTCAACAAGTTCCATTGCGTTGGCACGAAGCCCCGGCGGCTTTCCAGTATTCGATGTTCCTATTTGTCCACGAGGACAATTACGCGCGACGTGTCCCGCCTCCTTACAAATGAAGCATTTTCCGTCGTCACGCAGGCGTTTCTCCTCCTTTCGGGACATGTTAGGTAACTCTCTTAGCTCTCCTCCCGCGGTGTTGTTATTAACGCGATTATTATATCCACTTGCCCTTTGTTGGGCCGGCCTATTCATTCCGCGATTTACGCTACTTCCTCGCCCATTCGTTGGTGTCACAGCACCCACAAACGGACGCGTACCGGGACCACCACCTCGATTCCCTGGTGCTCTATAGCGTCCTCGATACCCTAAGGCTCTTCCTCGAGCTGAATTTTGCTGGATTGCATTAACGGTGCGAACACCGTTATTTCTTTGCCCGTTATTCCGCTCACTATTTTGGCCTACATTCTCAGCCATTTCTATAAACTCAGCTCGTTGCACAACTCGGTCCCAAGCCGACGTTTCGGGGTTCAGCTCGGCTTGATACAGCAGTACCTTAATAGACCTTCGGAATCCATTAAATAACTTTACGACTTTTTCTTGTTCGCTAATAGATCCGACTATTGTGAATAAGTCATTAAGTTCTGCAGCATAGTCTTTTACAGTCATGCTTCCTTGAGTATAGTCCTTAAGTTTCTCTCGTTGTCGGTTCCTAAAATCAATAGGAAAACTATCGTTATACAAAGCCGTAAAGAACTGACTTAACCCCCAATTTCCGGGGTTCTTTGATATTTCGCGCATGTAAAATGTATATGCACGGCCTACCAGAAAATCTGACAAGACCAATACGCGGCGGTCCTTTTCTACCAGCCCGTATCTCACATACGACGATCCGTGAGACATGAATTTCATGAATTTTTGTACGTTAGGTGAGCCATCATATTTATCCGGCGGTGTAGGCTTTATGATAGGCCTTGGGGCCCGTCTATGTCTTTTAGACTTAGCTTTTCTTCCGCCTCTGGAAGCCCTCCTATCATCGTCTTCATCACTCGACGATGAATCGCTTGGGTCGCTCCCAGGGTCTCCTGGGAGGTCCCAGTCTTCAACACGCTTAAACGCCTGTCCCAGAGCGCTTCCATCCGAAATCTGACGGCTAGGGAGGAACTCGGGCGAGATCCCAACGTTCTTGGGTCCATCAGGTGCTTTCTTTTCTTTCGTTATGTCTTCAATTACTTCACTGAATTCTCTCGAAACAGGTTCAACGCTCATATCTCTCGCCAACGCCGAACTTATCGACGGTTGTCTCAATTTTCGGCGGCTCGATGCACCTTCAGATTTTACTCGTTCGACATTCTCGTTCTTCGCTACTGGAAGTTTTTCAACTTCTTCTTCCTTCGAAGCATTCATTACATTCGCGACGGACTGCCAATTAGCCTTTACCTCCGCTAACAAGCGTCTTTCGGCTTCGATAGTCTTCTCTTTGGCATCCAACATTGATTCCAATCGAGCAATTCGTTCACTCGCGCCTTCGACACCGAGATTGTTATTGCTATTCATTTGTGAGTCATTATACAATTGTCTCTGTAAATTCGGACTTAATTCCTCTTCAGGAATTCGGAGGGAACCCCAGTTCGTGGGGTCTATCCCTTTCCCTTTATCTCGGGAATTAGTTTGGAGCTCTTCGTCATAAGGTTCGTCATCCACAAACCTAACGTGCTCACTCAGCTTACTTGTCTCAGGTTCATCCGTGTCTCGGATTGTCTTTGTAATTACATTACGGTCTACACCGCTTTCTCGATCGCCTAGACTTTTAAGGCGCTGACCAGACAGACTCTGTCGATCAGGTGGAGCGGATGTCGATCTTCGATCATCCCCTATTTTTTCAGCTGATTCATCCCGCTCCTCGTCAGGAGCGCCTGATTTCCTTTCGATTTCCAATAGTTCAGCTGTGACGCCGTCGTCACTTTGAGTCTCTTGCTTCCCAATTATGGGAATTTCTCCTTCTGCATCAGAAGGGTCTCCAACCGTGGGTACGGATGGGTGGTTCTCGCCCTCCAGCTCTTCAGCTAGAGTTCGGACTCGGTCAGTGGGAGGGCTACTCTGGACTTCCCTCCCCCTTAAAGCAGGCCCTCTCTCGTCTGAGCGGCCCCTTTGCATACCAGACCTTGTTGTAGGAGGCATGTCAGTAGACAATAAAACAGTGTTGACTTACCAAAGGGAAGTGTCGGGTGATCAGACCAACGAACGTCCGTGTAAGGCAAGTCGAGCGATAGACAGAAAAGTAGCTAGATGTTCAAAATATGTAACGCTAGATTCCCGTTAAGGAAGTGTAACGTCACAAGTAGTTTAGAGTCGCTCAGCGTGAACAGAAATATGTACTATTCAGTCGAGCCTGTCTATCGCTATGTACAGGCGGTCCTTTTATACTAGTACGCTAGTATCGTATTTGAAACTAGGATAGGGGGAAGGTAAATAATAAAACAAAATAAAATAATAATACATTTATTTGGGGTGAGTGACCGTCACAATCACTACAGATGCCTAACAACAGCAAATAACACTGGGGTCATGATGAGCCATACCAAACGTCGAATAACTCGGCCATATCCTTCT